>VZTT01035883.1:10016-25494 GCA_013400855.1 Buphagus erythrorhynchus | reverse complement strand
CTCCTGCAGGAATTCAGAGCTGGCAGGAGCATTGAGGGCGAGGAAAGGGAGTGTGGCTTACTCTGAAGCCCTGGTACCAGGCATGGATAAAAACCCAGGGCTGGTCCCCACCTCCCCCTTGGCTCCTCACCAGTTTTCCTGGTGGCTCTAACGGCAGTGCTGGCACCTGAGCAGGCAGGTGCTGCAGCAGTTTAACGTTTTGTCTGGAGGCAGAGCTCAGGGGAGGCAATTTCAGTGCCCAGCTCGTGCCCTGCTTTGCACAGGGCATCAGCTTGATGCCTACAGGAGCTGGAACAGAGGCTAGACAGAGTTAAGGGGAATAAAATGGATATTTTTTGGCAGTGCCAGTGCCACAGTCATGGCCCTGCTTGGATGGCTCCAGGATGGAAGCAAAAGAGAGCTTGGTCATGAGATCTCACATTTTTATAGGTTTTAGTCCATTTGTATGCAGGAATCAACTGTCCAATTAATAGCCTCAAATCATGAATTTTCATCCTCCTTGCTTGCTTGCCCACCCTCCTCTTTTCCCAATGTTTATGCTTATGTTTATGAGATTGTTCTTGAGTCCCCAGCTGGATTAGAACTGTTTTGTCTTCACCACCCAAGCAGAACAGAAAAACTTCAAACTTAAGGCATCAAGCTGGCCAGGTAAACCCAAGTGTTGACCTGGAAAACATTCACAGGTGAGGCCTGGGGTCCATTCCTGGAGCCTGAAGCTTTTCCCTTCCACCCTTTGCTGTTTGCCCAGTGAGTTTGGGGTGGGAAGGGCCAGGCTGGGTTTGTTTTCATGCAGCACAGGGCTGTTCTCAGAGGCACAGGGAGCTGCCTTCCCCCAGGCTGTGGTTTCAGCAGCTGCCAGCCCCAGGTCAGGTGTGCAGAGACCGCAGGGCAGGAGGGGAGCTCACATCAAGGTGCTCATCTGCAAAGGAAGGGGCTCCCAGCCCTGCATGGTTGCCTTGTGGCCACCCATCACCAAAGCTGGCCCCACGCTCTGCTTCTGCACCTGCAGCCTCCCAGGGCTCCTCCCAGCCCCAGCTCCTGGTTTGGTGCTCAGCCAAAAACAGGCAGAGGTCTGGGATGGAAATGGAGACCAGGTTCCCTCTGGAGGAGGTAACTCAGGCTCACCACGATTTCCACTCTTCCAGTGATGATGATTTTCACTTTTCCTGTCCCAGGACAGGCTCTTCTTCCTCATCGTGGTTCATTTTGGAGCTGTTAAAGAGGGCTAAACCAGGCAAGGTGAGGGGCTTGCAGCACCCAGGTCTAGTGAGGTTGTCCCTGTCTGTGGCAGGGACATGGAAGCAGATGAGCCCTGTCCCCAGGGGGACAGGAACTGTCACGTTCCCTCTGTGGGTCCTGGAGAAGAGCACTGAACTCACAGAATCCCAAAATTCCTGAAGCTGGAGAAGTTCTGCTTTAAGGATCTGCTTTAAGGATCATCCAGTCCAAGCTGTGCCAAAATCCCCCACCTTGTCCCCAGCCCAGAGCACTGAGTGCCACCTCCAGCCCTTCCTTGGACACCTCCAGGGACTCCAAACCTCCCTGGCAGCCCCTTCCAAAACCTGAGCACCTTTTCCATGAAGAAATTCCTCCTCAGAGTCCAGGCAGAGCTCAGCTAGGCTGTGCCCCCTGCCCACCCATGTCCTGCTTTGGGTCTCTAAATCTCTAAATCTCTAAATCCAGGTGATTTTTCATCAAGAGAAAGGAGAGCTGGGGCTCTCCTTGAGAAACTCTGTGAAACATTTGAAACCCACAACTTCTTTTCCATCCCAAATTTGCCTGTAGGGATTTAACCCCTTGTTTTGCTGCCTCCATCTCAATCCCACGTGCAGGCAGGAGAGGGAGAATGTGGGGAGAGAATCTGATCCACTGTGCAAATCCCCAGTTGGGAGCAAGAGTTTGATTTACCAAGGCCAGAGGTAGTAAAGAGCTCGGACAGGAATTTCCACTAAACCTTTGACACACAAGACATTTCCCTTTCAGGCCAAGACAAACAAAGGAAGGAAGTGTCTGGGACTTTTAAAGCGACCTAGTGGAGACAGGTAAGGGCAGATAAGGGCTGAAGGAAGAGTGGGCTGGGCGAGGGAAGTATCCAGTTCTACAGATTTGTTGGAATCCTGAATGCTCTGCAGATCAGGCTGGGGGGGAGGTGATGCCACCTGGGGAAGGTGCAATGGCAGAGAGAGGCTGAGCATCCCCCAAGTGCTGAGCACAGATTTTTCTATTCACCCCCTGCCTTTTTTTCCCCACTCACTTTGCAGAGTTCTCTGTGCCTGAGGCTGGCAGGGTTTCCAGGGTTTTCATTATTTGCTCCCCAGCAGCTCTGCAGAGTCTCTGTCACACCCTGCCCAGCCCATCCCTGCCATGATTTCTCAGCATTATTTGGTGCAAAAGCATCATTTTGTGTTTGCCCCTTCCCATCACTCAGGTTCTGTAATAAAAAAAAAAATTAAAAAAAAGCAGAAAGGGAAAATATTCCTGTGAAAGGGAGGATGCTCCTGTGAAAAGGAGAATAACTGTGTGATGGAGAGATTGAGATAATCCCACATAATAAAAAATCCCCTCATTGAAGTTTTTCTCTGTCCCCACACTTGTATGGGGCACACAAGGGATTTTCATTTTTTCCAGGGCTGGAAATGGGAGCAGCAAGGAGCCCTCAGTGGGGCAAGCAATGATTTCTCTGCTACCACATCTCTGGTCCCTCATCCCAGCTGCCAGATTTTAAATGCCAGGTTTAACCTTGCCTGTGCAGGGTTAATTATTTCCCTCTCAGGGTTTCAGTTTCTCCCTTTTTGGTGTCTCTTTGGTGTCTCCACAGGTCCCCTTTGGTGAATCCCTTTGGGAACGTTTTGCTCTTTGACCTCAAATCTTCCCCTTCTCCACTAAATTGCTTCAGTTTCTTTTTTTTTCTTTTTAACCCTTTTTTTTCCTCCCTCCAGACACAGCACAGGGAGGTTCAGCCACAGCATGAGGAGGAATTCCAGAAGGGATGGGGGAAATTGGGGAGACCCCAAGGAGGAGCAGGGGGGTCCCCAGTGCTGTCCCCACAAAGTCACTGACCCCTCTCCTTGGCCTTATCTCGTGTTTGGCTTAATTTTGTTTAATTCTGAGTCATTAAACAAACACAGGGACTGCTCTGCCTGGCCAGGACCAAAGCTTGGATGAGTTTGAGACCATGAAAAACAAAGCTGCTGCTTTCTGGGTTATTTATAAAGCAAACTGGACAAATAAACTTTTCCTACCCAGAACAGTCAAGGTTATGAATCCATAATTCTCCTTTCCTAAGGGGACACAAGCACTGACCCCCAAGAAAACACCAAATTTAACCTAAAGTTGTAAAAAAACCCCTCCAAAATTGAATAACAGAACTAAAATCATAAGTGTATAGTTTAAATAAAAGTGTGTAATATCACATAGTAAAAAAACTTAAAGTTTTAAAATACAATAATATATATAAAGCAGAATAAACATTTTTAAATATATATATAAAGGAAAAGAAAAGTTTTAAAGCAGAAGCTATTCCCTCTTCTTCTCAAGTTTAAGTAATATTGTGTAATTAAATAAAGGTCCACATTGCAAGCCACAAGTAATTAGTTATTAAATTAAAAATAATTTAAGTAGCCTTTCATAATTAAACAGCTTACCCTTAAAAAACCTTATAAAAAAAATAAAACTCCATTTTTAATTTGTTAGCTCGAAGTACTAGAAAACTCACCATTTGTAAAACTATAAGACAAATAAGAACTAATAAACATCTACAGCCAAACAAAAAAAAATAAAAACAAAAAAATAAAAAAAGAAAATAAAACCAAACCAAACAAAACAAAACAAAACAAAAAAAAAAAAAAAAAGAAAAAGAAAAAAAAACCTCAATAGGTTTGTCACCCTCTGCCATCTCTGATGGTTTGTTATTGCTGGGTTTGATTTATTATCAATTTTTTAAGATTTTCTTTCCAGGACCAGTCTGACTAAAAGCATTTTCTGCTGGGTTTGACCACAACTTTGTTATCCTGCTCCATCTTTCTGATAATGCTGGGTGCCATTTCCCTCTGCTCTCTGGAAGTAGAAATTATTCTATTTTTAAATTCTGCTGATGCTGAGAAGAGCTGTGAGCTCTAAGAAGTGATGCTGTGCATGCCCTGACATGTTTCAGTGAAGAGCTTGGAATTGTTTTGTTGTTTTTGTTTTTTTTTCTCTTTTTTTTTTTTCTGCAGGGATTTGCTTTCTGTAATCTGATCACTCATGTTGTTCACAAAGACAAGTTGATTTTTTCAATACATGATCCATTTTCTCCACGGCACAATGAGCTGAGTCTTTGTTGCCAATTCCTGAGGAATTCTCACCAAACACAGCCTTAGAAAAACCAGCTGCAGCTCCCTGGCTGCTTTGGGATGCTCAAAATGCTTTGGGATTCCCTGGGCAGCTCAGGGAATGTGTTTAATGCATCCCTGGGTGTTGTTTTTTTTCTTCATTCCCTATGTCCACAGCATTAAACATTTCTTTTTTGAGGCTTTTCTCAAAGCTCTGCTCCCCAGCACCAGGACCTGCTTATCTGCAGCTCAGAGGAAATTCTGCTTGGCTGCCGTGTTCCAGCTCTGGATGGAAGGGTGAAATGATGAAATGGTGAAATGATGAAATAAAAACAGTGAAATGATGAAATGAAAACAGTGAAATGATGAAATGATGAGAGGAGCTGCTCCCCAAGAACAAATGGGAAACATTTCCCTGGTAAAGCAATCAGGGATTCTCCTTCCATGAGGTCTCAAAACCAAAACCAGCCCGGTGCCATGAGACTCAGGGCAAAAGGTTTCAGGATTCTGGTGTTTCAGACAGAGGGAGTTGAGGGAAATAAACATTTCCATGGGGAGAAACATCTCAGGACTGAGACATCAAATAAAACCCTGTAGAATGAAATACGACCTCAAGGACTGGATGAAGCTATTAGGAAGTCTGGGCAGGTTTAAGAGCTCACTTGTGTGGAAAAGGGGGAGTTTGGTATTTTTAAGTGTTTCTACATCACTCATGGCATTCCCCAGGGTCTAGAGCGTGCTCTTGGTGCTAAAAATAAACCACTCAGGAAGGCTCTGACAGCCTCAGGTGCTCAGAGCTGGAAAAGAGGAGAAAAACCAAAGAAAAGAATGGATGGGGCTGTTAGATGTGCCTGGGTGAGAAAAAAACCTCCAGCTCTGCCTGACAGAGGAGTGAGCAGCAAGCTGTCATCTCACTGGGGGGAAATTATAGTTTAGAGAAAACAACTCACCTCTGTCCCTTTGTTTCCTGAAAACTGAGGGAGGAAAACTCAGAATTAAGGAGAGAGAGTTTGTTTTCTCTTTCTAGAAGACACCACTTCTTTTTTAATGTTTTTATTCTCCCCCTTTCTTTGTGTGTGTGTTTAGATAAAAAAGTCAGGACACAAAGACTTGGCTGGGCTGGTGCCAAACTAAAGCTCAAGAAAACAAACCTCAACCTTCAAGGCCGAGAGGTTCCGTGGGTCGTTAAAGCCAGGCCTGCTTGCACAGGAAATCACATCATGTAATCTCTTGTTTGGGACTTTGGCAAAGGATAAAAATCCTTCTCAGAAGGGAGAGCAACGGCCCAAGAGAAACACAGAGTTTGAGAGAGCGGGGATTTTTCAGGATCTGTCTGCAGAAATACACAGAAATACCCAGTTGGGAGAGCAATTATTTATTTCATGGTAATTAAAATTACCTTCCCTTCGTATCTCCAGAAACTCCACCAATAGAGGTGAGGAGGAAACATTCTCCTGCCCAATCCAGGACCTGTTTCACCATTCCTGACCCAATTCTTTAACATCTCAAAAACACATTTTACTTCCACCCTTCTGTTCTGCAAGGAAACCACAGATAATTTTCCTCTGTGCAGGGCTTGTCACAGTCTTGGATACGCTCTGGAGTGATTTTACCCAAAGTGTTTCTTTCTCTTTCTCATGGGCCATGTGGAACATTATCAAAAGCCATAAAACTTTATGTATTTACAGCCTCTTCTGGGAGCACAGCACTCAGAACATCGTTGTAGATGTAAATTAGCTCAATTATCTTTGCTTGGGATGGTTGGATCTTGCCCAATTACCGTTGCAGTTTCTCATTCCCTTTGGTGCTGACAAACAACGTGTTTAAGTGCTTGTTCCACTGTTTTCCCAGATCCCAACATCACATAATTCTCTCTGATCTTCAGCCTCTGTTTCAAGAGAAACCTTTGGCATTTTTCCTTGATAATTTTCCACCCTCTCTGGGTTAAAATTCCTTTCCTGGTTTTCTGGTACCTGCTGAGTGAATTTAATCTTACCCCAATCACCTGAAAGTGTACTGTGAATTTTAGTGCATCCCTACCCTGTTTTTTCCTTAAAGTGTACTATGAATTCTAGTGCACCTCTGCCCTGTTTTTTCCTTACTACACTGAGATTTCTCTCCTCTGTCAATTATAATCCTCATCTGATCCATCCCCCTTTAAAATTTCGACACATTTCAGCCTTCTTGGCATTACCCCCCATCAGCTCCTTGTCTGGAGAACGACTGAGGTCACTGATTCCTTCCACATGCAGAAACTCCTGAGTTAATTGCCAGTAAGAACTGCTGCTGCTGCAATCTTATCAAAATCTGAACACTGCAATTTTTCATTATTTTTATGCCATGCTAGCAGAGCCACGTGCCTTTGGACCAGCTACTGGAATCAGAGGATCTGATTTTCCCTCGTGCTTTAGCTTTTATTAGTTAACAACACCAAAAATGCCATGGATTCTATTTTACCCTCATTGATTAATTTCTGGAGTAAACAACAGCCACTCTCTCCATGCCCTCCCAACTGAACCATTCCCAGTCCTCTGGAATGACTGAGCAGGTCCTGGATGCTCCCATCACTGCAAAACCACCACGCTGACACCCTTGAGGGGTGTCTGAATCCAGGGACAGAATTCAAGTGGAGCTGTAGGAGCCACTCCCAGCGTTTCACACAGAATCCCTGAATTATTCCGGTTGGAAAAACCCTCTGAGACCAAGCTGTGCCTGATGCCCACCTTGTCACCCCCACCAGGGCACTGAGTGCCACGTCCTGTCATTCCCTGGACACCTCCAGCAGGCAGCTCCTTCCAGTGCCACCCTTTCCATGAATTTTCCTGAATTTTCACTGCCTTTTTTTTTTTTTTAACTTTCCTTTTGAATTTCCTGAACTTTTACTGCCTGCACTGCTCAGTCTTAGATGGGGTGAAGGCTACAGCCCCTCACAGTGCAGGGACTGGATCAGAAGGGAGAATGAAGAACTCAACATCCCAACCTCTCCCAGTGCAGGGACTGGATCAAAAAGGAGAGTGAAGAACTCTCAACATCCCAACCTCTCCCAGAGCAGGGACTGGATCAGAAGGGAGAGTGAAGAACTCTCAACATCCCAACCTCTCCCAGTGCAGGGACTGGATCAGAAGGGAGAATGAAAATTCTCAACATCCCAGCCTCTCCCAGAGCTCACCACCAGGGTATTCCTGCTCTCCCTGCCCCAGATGAGCCCCGGGTGCTTTGGAGCTTCCCAGCCTGGCTGAGCAGCAAATTCTCCAGGCTTATCAACCCATCAGAGCAGTTGGGAGACAGTTGAGTGTCTCTGGGGTGCTGATAGCAGGGAAGGCTTTGCTCTGGGAGATAAGCTGCCCTCCCTGAGCAGCCAGGGGAGGCCGTTGGTATCTCAGGGACTTGCAGCCCCTCCAGACACACCCTGGGTCCGTGGGCATCAACTGAAGCCCTTGCTATCATCTCTGCTCTGCTCCTGGGCTCGTTCCTCTCGTGTTGATCGAGCCTCTGCAGTGACCTCATTGCCTCCCCGAGCTGTAAACAGGCAGCCAAAAAAGCCTCGTGGTTTTTTGGAGATGGATTAATTCAGGAGAGAAGGTATTTCAGCCTGAGGTTTGGAAATGCACAGCAAGAACAGCTCTGTTTTCTGCTTGAGCAGCTGCCCAGCTCTCCCTGCAGGTTTCAGGACAGAAAAGCATCACAAGCATCCCCTGCCTGGTTTTGGGGGGAATTGGGAGTGTTTGGAGTGCAGCTATTCCCTGCCAGCTCCAGCCAGAGCTCCCTGCCTCACCCCAGGGCAGCAAATCCAGGCTCTGGTGGTTCTGAGTCACCTGACACTCAGGTGTGAGCAAGGCAGAAAGTCCAGGCCACCTTTACCTGGAGGAATCAGCAGATCCAAGTCCCACTGTTGGAGGGAGGAAGAACCAGGGTGTGCACAGAGGCTTGGAAACAAGGAGGGCAAATATTGTGGTGAGGCAACAATATTGGTTTCACAGTTTCTGTCTATGTTATTAAAATCAGAAAACAAAAGTAGAATTTAAAAAAGTAAAAAAACCCTATTATATAACAGTAAAAATATTTCATTTTTCGTTTTAAACGCTGTCTAGCCCTTCCCTTGGGCCCTGCTCAGCCCAGTTGTGAGAAGGATTGACCCTCCCTAAGCAGCTCTCTAAGGTCCTGCTCTGCTTTCCCTCCCTGTTTTCACCCCTGGGAAACAACCACTTCCCCAAATATAGAAGTTCTCATCCAAATAAAGGGGAGGGGGTTGGAATATTGTTAAACAATAATCCAGCTGCGAGGCAGAAATCTAAAAGCAGTGCAAAAAAAAAAAATCAAAAAGTGGTGCAAAAGCATCACAGTGTTATTTGTGGGAAGCTTCTGCCATCTGCTGGCACCTGCAGCAAATCCTGTGCTTGGGAGAGATTGTCAGGGAACAGACAGGAGGGGAAAATGGGCAACTTTGAAATTCTAATTCTAATTCTAGGAGAAACATCACCTGGTTTGGTCTTATCAAAAATACTGAGGTCATAGAAAGGTTTATGTTGGAAGGGACCTAAAAAAAATCATCCATTTCCACCAGACCAGTTTGCTCCAAACCCCATCCAGCTTGGCCTTGGACACTTCCAGGGGTCCAGGGACAGCCACAGCTTTTTTGGGTGACCTGTTCCAAGCCCTCAGCACCTTTGGTAGCAAAGGATTCTCTCCTCAAGGTTCCAAGCAGGTGGAAAAAAAGCCAGGTTTCCCCAGGGATTTGTACAAAGCCATGAATTAATCAGCTCTTTGTAAGTACCAATATAAGGTTTAAAGTTTTGCCACCTTCTTCCCCTGGAGAGGTTTCTGCACTCACCTGCAGAGCTGCCCCAGAGCAGGGAGCTGAAAAGGTGCAGCAGAAACTGTGACAAACTTCAGTGACAAACTGAAAACACCTCCTTATTCCCAGTCTTCTTACTCACAGGAGCCTCACCTGTACTTGAATGCCAGCAAGGAAGTTAAAGACAATTAACAGGGAAAGAATTCAGATGTTCAGCCAGGACTCAAACTCAGGGAAATTCTGCAGCCACACCTCGAATTATTTTTAGTTCTGGCTACTCAAATGGAGCTTCTTGAAGGTTGCAGAGCAACATTTCCAGGTTCTGCCTTCCCTGCTCCATGTTGCAGCTCACTCTGGTGGTTCAGAGCCCCTTCCTTGTGGCCCAGAATCAGCTGAAGGAACCTTATAACAAGCAGGTGTTTTTCTGGGTAAATAAACCAGGATTTCCTTTCAATCAGCTCAGAATTCGATCAGCATTATTTGATGTAGCAGAATGTTTTGAAGCCAAGGACTGTTGTCAAACCAGCAACAAAAATATTTGTATTTTTTTTTCCTCTGCATCTTATTGCAGCTCTTTTGCTTTTCCTTCCCACCATTTATCTTTCACAACACCAAGCCTTGCCTGTGCTTCCTGTTTGGCTGCTGGTTGGTAGTTTTCTCATTTGCTGTTATTTTTGACTTCCATCCAAGCTTTGTATGATATTAATAGCTGTTGCACTGAACTGTAATCATCCTCAAACCAGCCCTAATATTAGCAGAAGTAGCCAAGAACTGTTGTCAAGGCCTGAGGGATTTGAGCAGTGAATTTTCTCCTCCCATCCTCTCAGTTCTGCCCCAGCCCAGGGAGCAAAAACATCTGCCCAGCACCCAACTCCCACAGCCCCATCCTGGCCACCTCAGGCAAGACAGAAGCAGCTTGGTCAAGCTCAGATGCACAGAAAGATGCTGAAAGAAGATGCTGATGTGAGGATTCAAGAATTAGATGTTATTGGTTGTCTAATTAATGCTTCAGCCTAATCAAGACAGAGCAATCACTTATTGTTCATCCAGCAGTGCTAACGCTAATAGCCAAATTACTCATTTTCTTTTAAAGGTTGTCAGCAACAGAAAAAAAATAAACACAGAGGATAAAAGCATCTACCCTGCTCCCCCAGCAGTAAATTCTCCTCCTTCCTTTGCTCTGCTGCAGTGACTCATCAGCATCCTGAGGGGGAAATAGTGATAGGATTTTTCTTTTTTGCTGGGAGGAATATGATTCTAAGGCTGGTGGTTTCTTCCTTCTCTGTTTAGAGTCTACTTGAGGCTACTTTTTTTTTTTTAATGTATTTTCTACTGTTCTCTCTAGTGGAATCTTTCTTCCCAGGGCTGCAATACCACATTACACTGACAGAACATGTGCCCTGCATTTTTACCTGTGGTTTCTGACACTTCCACTGGTTCCTGACACCTGCCAAAACCTCCACAGTCACCAGTGGATTCCCAAGTGCCCCTCTTGCCCTGGCACTGGGCACCACTAAAAAGTCTGGCTCTTCTTTGCACCCTCCCTTCAGCTATTCCTACAGCTCCAAGATCCTTCTGAGCCTTTTCTTCTCCAGGCTGAACAGTCTCAGCTCTCTCAGCCTTTCCTCATAGAAGAGACACTCCAGGCCAACATCTTCCTGACCTTGTTGGGCTCTTTTTGAGCCACTTCTTCAGCTGAAGACACAACCCCTGCTTCCTCCCCATAGAAGGTGAAGATTTCACTGTGTGGGTGGGGCTGGCTCTACTCTCCCTTTTTGCAGCCCATCCCAGGGCCTTTGCCTTAGGTAAGAGAGCAGCCCTGGCACTTGCCACTCCATTCCTGGCTTGCTGTTCTCCAACAGGAAGGCTCACAGAGAGCTCCCTGAAAAATGGGCTGATTAGAACAACGATTTGCAGGTTCTTTAGTAGCCTGAGTGCAAGGGATGTGTTAGGCCACTGGAGAGAGTTTCCTCCTTTCCTCTTCTCCCACTCTGTGTGGGCATCCCAGGGTCCCACTCTCCATAATTCACCATTTCCACTTTGTAGCAAGGAGCAGCTGAAGGAGAAGCTGGATGCCCCTCAGTGTCACTTCACCTGGAAGTTGAGTCTTTGAGTCCTCAGCATGTCCTGCAGAAGTTGGCTATTGAGATCAGAACCAGGTGGCCCTGCTGGGGTTCTGCACCAGCTGAACAACCAGAACATGGAATCTCTGCAAAGCCTCAGAGCTGCTCAGGAGCACAAGGAAGAGGAGCAGCCAGCATCCAGTGCTGGCTTTTTGATGATCTGTGGAATTATGCTTGGATTCATTACCTCCAGGGCTGTCAGGAGGCTGGAATCTGCCTGCAATGAGCTCAGCAGCTCTGCCCAACTCTTTGGGACATGGGGCTGATCCCACATGAAAGGCTGGGCCCTCCTGGCTATCAGAGCCCAGAATGGGCAAGAGAATCCTTCAACGTGGCCTTGATGCTTGAACCAGAGAACAGATCTTTCCAAACTGGGCTTGGAGTGGCTCTTTATTCCTCCTGGAGTTTCTCCTGGCAACCTGATGTTACAAGCAAAGCCATAATCCAGTTGGAAAGAATTGTGGACAAGCAGCCAAATAACTACAGAGCCAAAATATATTTGGCCAGGCTACTTGAACAAGTAGATGGGGGGAAAAAAGAAAATCAATTGGCTTGGTGGAAGAATGTGCAGAGAAAAGCTCTGACCCCGAGGTCCTCAAGCAATCAGTTTTGTTCTGGTGGACAGAGCAAAGGGTTGAGATGGCCCAGTGAGCCCTGCAGCAGGATCTGGGGTGTCACCTTCTCTACCAGGCCTTGGCCAACTGCTAAAGAGAATTGTGGCTTCAAGAAAATGAGGAAGACAAGAATAATATACTGGATGCAGCCACTAGGAACCTCCAGGAAATTGTTCAGGAACATCCAGACCTTGACATTACCCTTTTCAAGCTGCAGTTGGCAGAGTTCATTGGTGCAAGAGACCCAGCATGGGAAGAAGAGATCTACAGGAGAAAATCAACACCCTGAGCCCCAGATGCTGTCAAGCCCTGAATCTCTTCTGAGGAAAGTTCTACCAGGGGAGATGCAAGGATAGGGCAAAAGCCAAGCTCACTTCACCCCCCAGACATCATAATCAAGGGGAAAGAGAAACACCCCAGGCCACCACACCCACCCTGGGTTATTTCACCTCCCAACACAACAGTGGGGACCAAACCTGGCATCCTCCTTTGTCCCCTGGACCCAGGAGCCACAGCCCCCAGCAGCAAAGTTGGCTGGGATCAGTCCTTGGGGCAGGAGCTCCTCAGAGAGCAGCCCCTCAGCCTCCAGTGAAAATACACAGCACAAATTAAAACCATGAACCAGAGAACACAAAGCTGTGAGGTCGTGTAAAACATCAGGATTTACTTAACTGCACAGTCAGGACAGTTTTCCAAAGCTCAATTAAAACAGCCACTTGATAAACTCGTGTGTTTTCCACAGGTGTCTTCACACAGCACTGGGCAGGGTCCCAGATCCCATTTTTCCTGGGAAAGCAGGACTCCCATCCTCCCTCCCAGCATGAGCAGCACTAATTCCTTTGGGCTACCCAGGAATCCCTTTGGTTTTGCATGTACACCCTCCTCTACAGAACCCACCCCTTGCAAACACAGTTCCAGGAAATGTTCCTTTAGAGGAGCAGTTCATTTAAGAGAGGCTTTTGCCAGCCCAGTCCAACACTGCCATCCTCAGGATTGCAGCTGCACCACCAGCCAGGTAGGACAGACTCCGTGCTGATGGGAAGCTTGGATTCTGACAAAGTTCAGACATTGCTGTGTCCAGAACATCCTACAGAGTCTTAAAAACCCCAATAATCAACTGGCAGTCCTAAAAACCCCAATAATCAACTGACCCTCATTTTGTGACTGCTCTACTTCACACAGAAAAAAAAAAATGTTAGTGAAAATAGCAGTTCTCTAGAATTTTTTTAATGATTAACTCTGAACAAATCCTGCTTGTTACTGTCCTCCCCAATACTACATTCAGCACAGCATTAGATAATAAAAATAAATTGCACTATAAAATCCCATTAAAAGTCTCAGTTAAGCTGAAAGATAAAAAGGCAAAAACATCATTTAATAAAAGCTGCCAGGGAGCCACGGAGACAACCTGTGTTTCTTCTACTTGTGAGCATTGGTGTGCAAATACCAGGACAAGACCAACTCCCAGGTCTTCACTTCAGCATAGGAGAAGCAAAGAAGTTACCTTGATGCCCAAGCTGGGTTGTTGATTTGCTTTTGCTCCCAAATCTAATTCAAGAGAAACAAAACTACTTCACACAGAAATTTTGGACACGAAGGTCCTACATTCTCCCTTTTGCAGAGAACATTCACCCAAATTTCAGCCAGTGTTCCTCTCCCTGCCATAAGAGGATGTTTGTTACCCACCAGGCAGCTGCTGCTCCCACAGCACAGATTCAGGGAGGGTTGAGTGAGGAGTAAATACAAGCTTGCCCACAAATGTCTCAGTTCTCCTGGAGCACCCAAATCTCCTGCACTCATTCCAAACTGGCACTTACTTGGGGGTGGTCCTGCTGAAGGTGGAACGGACCCTCTGGGACAGGGAGCTGGATGAGGGGGTCTTGGAGAGCTGGTGCTCTGGGGTGGTGAGAGGTCCCAGAATGCTCACTGCCAAAAGAGAGCAGCACAGTGTGGGGAAAGCTGAAGTTTTCTTTGCCATGCAGGGAACATCAGGCATTCCCTGGCATCTGTCAAAAGCACTAGACAAATCTGGCATTTCTTGGCACACTTTTGCTTTTCCTTCTCCCTGTATGAAGTGAGGAGTGGCTGGCTCTGAGAGCCTCCCAGTCTGCTTGGATTTGAGGGTTGTTGTTTTTAGTACAGAGCAGAAGCCAGGGTTACCTTGGATCTCAGGTGTCCGTGGAGTGGAATAGGCATTGGTGTTCTCAATCACGTGTGCTGGGTCGATGTTCTCCTGCTCCACCATCATCAGCTGGCTCCAGTAGTCCATGGGCAGCAGCAGAAGTCTTTCCACCACCTACAGAGACACCTGTGAGTCACAGAATCATGGAATGGTTTGGGTTGGAAGAGACAAAAATCACCAAGGTTTGTCCTACCTTGGGCTGACGCTTCGTGTCCTGCAGGAGGGTCATGGGGTCAGGATCTGGTACTGCATGGGCAACTATTGTGGGGCCAAAGACTTTGGCCAAATTGGAGATGTCCATTTTGGTGTCTGGGCTCTGAGCCACCCTGCATTAAAAGAAATCAAGAAAGAATGTAGCTTTACCCATTGCCTGGTGATACAAGTCCCCTGTCCCACATACACTGAGTGAGCAGGTTTGCTCCAGAATGACTTCATGCTCACAAGCAGTTAACCAGACCCAATTAGAAAAAGCCCCAGTGGGGTAAACCTTCCCCTTTCAGATCACAGAATGGTTTGGGTTGGGAGGGACCTTCGAGATCACCTGGTTCCAACCCCCCTGTCCATCAGAATGTACCTCTGCAGGTGGACCATGAGGAAAGCCAAGGTGTCCCTGTTGGCCTGAGGAAGCTCTCCAACTGCTTGGTACATAGCAGCAATGCTGTTGTCCTCATCTGAGATTTCTAGCAGGAAAAAAATCATATTTATTTTTTAATTTTTAAATTTTATTTTTATAAGAAAGTGCTCCCAGAAGCTGCAATATTGCCCTCACAGCTACCTCGAGAAATAAAGAAGCCAGAAACTTCTCATGCTGTGCTAATAATTTTGTATCCTACCCAACTAAAACTCAGGCACGAGGGCTCCACAGAGCACCAAGGCCTGCTGGCTCACCTGACAGCAAAACCACAACCACTGAGCCTCAGGAAAGAGCTGGAGACAGCAATTCCTCACCTGCAGCTTCCATGAAAGTCTTGTTTAACCGGAAAGTGAGAAGGGGCTCCTTCAGGCTGCGCAGGAAATCCTTGAGGAGGCCACAGATGGCGTGGATGTCGTCCACTTTACTGAGCAAAGGAACATTCTTTGCTCTAAGGAACTTCTCCTTCAGCTCCCTCACAGTCTTGTCACAGCCAGAGATGCGGTAAATGCCTGTCTGTTGGCACAAAGTTTGGCTCAGAGGAGGAGGTCAACTCATTTTCTTCCACCTCCACCTTTTCTCTCCACACCTGAGCCACCCACAGAGCAGCACAGTCCACACCATAAATAAGGGATATTTGGGTTCACTATTTGCTTCCCTAACACCACAACCTATTTCATTAGCACTGTTTCACACCTCATTTTCTTCTTACCTCATGCAGCCCTCGTTGCTCAATCTCATTAACACAGTGCACGATGATGGAAGGGATCATTGGAGGAGTAGAAGGGACAAAATCCATCAAGGTGCCCTAAAAGGCAGAAGT
>VZTT01035877.1:4102-53701 GCA_013400855.1 Buphagus erythrorhynchus | reverse complement strand
ATGCATTAGATCCAAGAAAAATCATTTATCAATACAAAATATGGCTTTTTTGATGGGTTTTTTGGTTTTTTGAGGGGTGTTTGTTTGTTTGTTTGTTTGTTTTTTAATACTGGACATAGAGGAAAAACAATCTAATGCACTTGCACTAGGTTTTATTATTGAAAACGCAACTGTGATTTTGCCTCTAGGTGGGCTTTGCATCTTTACTCATTTTAATACTGCATGCAAATATGACACCATGAGGGAAACATCTGGGTTTCCTCCTTAAATAGGAAGGTCTCACTGAGTGCACGTTTACAGAACTGCACTTGGATAAAATAGGTATTATGAACTATATTTCTTTTTATGACATGAAACCTAACAGTGAAAAGGAGTGTGTACAAAAATATCATTAATCCCTTGATGTTTTGGTCTTCACACTGTCAAAAGGTTTTCTGCAGAACCAGGGGTTCATTAAAAATACAATCACTAGTAATTTCTTTGACAAAGAGAGTCTCCTGCATAAATTAACAAACACTCTTGCATTCTTTCAGCCTGTCCTCCAGGAACAGTAGGAGGAGCCTGCAAGCCACACAGCATAGAAGTAACAGTAAAGGTGCAAACTGCATCCCCCATTCATCTTAATGATGTGTTAACGTCTAATCCTAGTTGAGACCATTAAAATACTGGATTCTTTACGTGGAACTGCTGAAGAACTTCCTTAACCCTTGCATTGCCTTGGCATCAGATCTCTTAGTGTGCCTGTTCATTACACAGCACACATTATTACTATCTTTATTGTTATTATGTGGTATACATAAATAAAGCCTTGAGTGAAAAAGTGAGCTATGAGTTAAACAAATCGTCTTCTTCAAGATAGCAGTTTGAATAAATTGAGAAAAAATTTTCTGAGGAATCGAAGGGTAGTGCTCTGATAAAGCAGTGAAGTGGGAATTTTAGAAGCTTTACCTGCTGGTGGATATAAACCTCTTCATATGACCTTGGGAAGGTCACCTGCTCCCTCCTTACCCTCATTTGAGACTATGCTCATAACAAAAAGAATCAGAAAAATAAGTACTCTAACACAACTTACAAGTGTGCTGTGGGGAAAAATGAGGCTCTAAGTAGCTGATGAATGCTGCAGAAAAGACCATAGATAAGAGAAATCATTAAAATGTAAACGTCTAAGTAATTTTAAGGTGCAATTGGTAAAAGAAAATAAATTACTTTAAAAGCAAGGAGGTGAAATAATCTGAATTACATAAATTGTTTCTGCATATTTGTGGGTTAAACATTAAATACTTCCTTATGCACAAAAGTTCCCTGGACCAAGGCCATAAGGATCTTTATAAATACAAGATAAATTCTTCAGTAGCACAGATGAGAAAATATCAGATGGTGACCTCTCCTCATGACCTTAAACTAAGAAAATCCATTGAGTCTTGAACAGCATCCTAAAACAAAAATTCAAAGCAACTTTTGTATAATTCTAATCAGAAAAATATCATTATGATTTAGACAAATAGTGTTAAAGAATTGATGTTTCTACCCACTAGCAAACTTCTTTGGCCCCCAGTTCAGGTGAAAATCCTTGTAAACCTTCTGAGTTGAGATTGTTAGATTAAAATTGGGAATGCACCCATCCAAACAAGGGTTCTGAACAAAGCACACCCCATAGGTATTATATTCCCAAACTAAGAATGAGAATATAACTGGGGAGCAGCAATTAGCTCAGTTGGTTACAGCTTTGTGCCAATAACACCAAGGTCATGAGTTTGATCTGTCTGTGGCCATTTGAGTTGGGTTTGATGATCCTTGAGGGTCCCTTCCAACTCAGAAAATTTTGTGAAACCTGTGAAATAGGTAACAGAGAGTGGAGAAACTTAGGGGAAAATGATAGAGAATTCTGCATGTGAGAGGAAAAAAATTTAAAAAGAGGTATAGGTTAAACATCTTAAGCAGATAACATGATTTGGGTATCTAGCTCTGAAAGCCTGTTTGCAAACACAGATTTCAAAGGAAGGAAGACATCTTGGCCTGATTCATCTTCTGGAAGCAATAACATCAGCTGCTTATACATCTAAACTTTATCCTCCATTACCCAAACTTCTGTTTCATCTGGCTTGACTGTTTTCTGACTGGCTTGGACACCTCATTTAGCTGCCTCTTTCCAGTTTCACCTATAAGGACTCAATTTCCTCCAGGCATGTTATAACTTAGATTTGATACCCAGCTTGGGTGTGGAAGTCCCATGAGTGAGAGCAATGCCCTTACAAATTTTGGTCTGCATATGTGTGCAAGTATGAGAAGTTCTGTTGTTTCTTACTCTGATAAATGGGATCATCACAAGGTAATGGTAATCTCCTTATAAATTCCCATCATAAATTAGGGAAAAAAAAAATACTATTTTTTCTTTGAATCTGATCTTCCTTGCCTTATTAGGCCCAATGGGCTACACAGAAATTATTTCTAACCTGTGTTACTTAGTGTGTGTCCCTTTATTCTGTTTTTTCTTTGAACTTCCTATGTTCTTCTGCATAAAAGTAAAATTTTTCATTCATCGTTAAGCTTGTCTAGCCACAATGTGAGTTGAAATCCTCAAAAAAATTTTCAGGCTGCACAGTTGGAGGAAACTACCTTTGCTGCACACATTGATTATGATTTTAGTATTTGAGGGATCTACAGAAATTCTCTACTGTGTTACCATATTTTTCACAGCCTGGCTTATTTATTCTCTTTTAGGTAACAGCAAGTCTTGGGCTGGCCCCTATTAATGTCAGACAGGACTAATTTCACCAAGAAAAAAAGTTGGACATTTTATTACTGGTATAAATAAATCTGGGATCAATACCTCAAGATCCACTATTCCTTGAGCATCTTATTGTTCCCACAAAGCTGTTGTTATTTCCAGGGGGTGCAAAAGTCATCTTTGTCATTTGGAAGATTTTGAATGGAGCCTTATTCACCTGAACAGCCTTACACCAATTCTGAAATATGACCAATCTTTCTCCTTCCAGCTACTGACATCTTGGCAGGGTATGAATACTAAACTGTGGTGGCAGAAGTTTCATTTTGTCTGATATTATCTGTTCCTTTTCACTTTCTCCTTCTTGATATGTTCTTTAATACATGTATTTTTCTTGGACTCACTGAATAAGGGCATTTTCATTATTACTAACTGATCATGGTTGAGCATCCTATTACACTTCAGCAGCTAAGTTTAAGTCTAAAGTACTTAAATCATAATAACCCACCAACTTCCAGTGAGAAACTAATGAAATAATTAAACTGCTTACTCGTTTTGAAGGATCTGGTGTAAGATCAGCATGGAGGTTTCCAAGGTAAGCAACCATTCTTACCTGGAGTAGTATTCATGCTGTGTTTGCTGTGTTTGATTATGAAGCCAAATACAAACCACACTTTAGAGGTAACATGAGTGGCTGAGGGTTGGGATTTTTTGTTTTGGAGTACTGTCAAGGAAGAGAAATCCTGTGGAAGGCAAGAAGTGCAACTTGGTCTGTCTCTGTGTTACTGATCACTTCTGGATGTATTTAAACAATTGAAAGCCTTTTGATGAGATTTTGGTTAAGTTAAAAAAGTTATTGTTCTGCTTTACTCACCCCTCAGTATGAAGACAATGCTCAGTTCTCCTTTGTAATTAATTTTGTGATGGCTGTGATTTTAATACAGAGATTTTAACACAAATGTTTTAATCCTTTTTGATGAGAAGCTATTTTTTTCTTAAGCAAAAATACCAAAGCAAAATCACTTCAAAGAGAATCTTTCACCATGAGTAAAAAGTCCTGAATCTGAAACAATTCCTCTGATTTTATTGCAGGTTTTTAAAGCTCTTTTCTCTTTTATATAGATGATTGTGCTTCAGGAAAAGATAGGCTACATTTCAATGCTTATGAGACAACATTTTATTTAACTACAAACTAATTGTACAAGAAAAATATAAGCAAAGGATTAAACAATTGCAAATCTTGAAAGAAGTTCTCAAATTATTCATGTGTAATTTAATATTAGCCTAGAAATTTAAGAAAAAATACTCATCCTGTTCTCAGATGATTTTTCCTTGCTTATGATCTTAAACCTTTCTTTTTCACAAGAATAACACCATTTAATTCAGAGTTACACTTGTAAGCAGGAGCAGAATTAAGCCTCCAAGCTCTCTTGCTTTCTGGAATTATGTCTCAGGGTTTTTAAAACTGCTTTTCTCAAAAGTCTTTAAAGAGTATCTTTCAGTAAATAAAAGCTCATGTGCCTTTGCCTTCCAGTTACTGCTTCAGGTGTCTAGACATCTCCTTGGAGGCTTTTGCTGCTCTGTCTGCTGCAACTCATTTCAAATCAGGAGAGTAATCCCAGCAAACATGCTATGAAAATAGAACTGATAACCATGGCATGATGAGCTGGACACACCCCCAAGTGTGCCTTTGCTCAGTGGGACAGGTCCCAGGAGGAATATCCCTTCAGAGGGAACAAAGGTGAATGCAGGTGAGTGCAGGGAAGCAAATATCTGTTTAATACATGTGTGCAATATTTGTAAAACAGGCTTGTGCAATAGACTTGGGCAGATACTGATTTAATGTCAAATTATTTTCATTTACAGCAGTGAAGCAGACTGACTCTGGACATTTTTTTACTTCAAAGTTGTTTTTTAAATATTATTATTAGTTCTACAAATTCTTTGGAAAATGTCATAAATATATGCATATAACATTTAGGCAGATTTTTTTTACTGGAAACCTCTTCTTGACAGAGATTTTATACCATTGTTAACTAATAATTTCTATAAACATTTATGACAAAAGACCACTTTTATATGAGAAAAAGAAATCACCTAGTTCTGATGAGATTTACGGTATATCCACAGATAGAAGAAAATCTACAAGTGTCCACATTTCAAGAAAAACACAGCTTCTAAATCAGGAGACACAAAATTACAGACATTAAAAACATTTTTTTCTTCAGTAAAAAGGTCAGAAAAAAAATCCCCAAAAAATGTTGGGATGTTCATCAATTTGATTGTGATAACAGGTACATCCCTAGAGACAGTTTCTGAAAAATCCATCCAGGATATTTGCACTTCCCATGAGCAGGCTGCTTCCCACTGTAAACAGCATGGATCCTTCCACTGACTTCAGTGGGAGCTGACAGAGGCTTTTACTCATGGTAAGAGATAAACTTTCCAGGGTCTTGAGAGCACAAAGGTCTGCTTTTCTGCACCCTTATAGACCACCAGGCTAACTGGGAATGTTTCCTAAGAGCTAACCTCTGCTGTTTGATTTTGTTTCCTGAGGCTCACATCACCTCATTACCACTGGCTGTTTGATTTAAAAATAAGCAGGACTGGCAGGTTCTGGCTAGTGACAATTTTGTCAGACTTGAATTTACTTCCCTTTCCTCTCAGAACAGAGGAGCCACTTTTCTTTCTGATGGCTGCCTATAGATATTTACCAGGTTGATTTCATTTTCTTCTGCTGCAAAGGAAGAAAATGAGTATGACCTTCCAGCAGACAAAGGTGAAGCTTCTGGGATTTTTTCTTCTTTCATTTTATACAGAGATGTTACTGATTTGGGAGAAATTCCCTATATGTATATAAAACAAAAAATAATTCTGAAAAGAGTAGGAAATGTCGAAAGGGAAATAACTGCTGTATTCTCAATAGCAGCTTTTGGGAATGCAGAGAGTTACATTTATTTACTGGTAGAAGCTCTCAGTTCCAGCCAGTCATTTAATGCTGTGTATCAATACTTCATAAAGGTACCCCAGATAATGAAATATTTCTAGGAANTCTAGGAAATTATTCTTCTTGTAAATTCTAGGTAACTCTGTGGTTTTTTTTTTGCCTTTTGTTTTGTTTTGGGTTTGATTTTTTTTGTACACACCTTCTGTTTGACCTTTTAAGAGCTATCTCTCTTGTCTCAGGATAGCTACTTAAGACCAAACTTTTTTCACTTCAATGAATAATTAATCCTTAATCCTTATTGTGTTTCTCTGAATTACATTATAAGGTGAGCTTCAGATGATATTTCTGAAATGAACTTCTCTTCATACACATTTTCCAAACAAAATCTTGTACTGAAATTGGTCTCTAAAAGATGGTCAGGGATTAAAAAGACAAGAATAGAGAACAGTAAAATGTAAAAGAAAACTTAAAATATTAAATCAGTAATTATATTTCAATAAAACTGAGATGGGATGAGATGAGACGAGATGAGACGAGATGAGATGCCCTGACAAAATACAAATATGTAGCTCTTTCCAGGAGATTGCCACACTGATCACTGAAATGATGCTACTAATAGAGATTTTTTGTTTGTTTATTTTTTAATCATAGTGATTCAGATACAGTTTTGAAATTGGAAGCTGTTCCTCATGAAACCAATATTTGATTATTTTCTACATGTAAGGCACAGCAAAATTCCAGGCCCTAGGATTTTTGAGAACACATACCCCATAGCTGGAGGATATGAATGACTGAAGGAAAGCCACATCAGAAAAAGATATTAATGTGTTTGGAGATAAGTTAAGCACCAGAGATACTGCACTGGAGTGACAAGTTTTACAGTGAAAGAAATGGCAAGTAGAAATTGAAACTAAAGCTTTCACCCAAAGTTATGATAGCGTATGTTGGCATATTATTTTTCTTTTGAAATACATTTTTGTTCTCCACATATACAACTTTTTTTCCAACAAATAATATGCTCATTGAAAAATTGGACAATGAGTACAGTGTTAAATATTACTGCATACTCAACAAATATTTCAACAGAAAAAGAAATTTTAAAAATTCTAATCCTTCCTGATTGTCTAGAAACTGAGGGAAATGCTAATGGAAAGATTATGAAAAAAATCCAAAATCATTATGATTTTGCATTAAAATGCTAAGATTTCTATTTGCCTAAAGCTCACCTCTCCTCTTCAAATAATAAACTTTACTTTTACTTCTTTTTCTCCTCTACAATGACAACAGTAATATTTATGCAAAATATTTAATTTCTAACTAATATATCATTGATCAGAACAAGATCAATTTAATTAGATCAAACTAACAAACTTCAAGGTACCCAAACCAAGTCGGAAGGAAATAAAGGAACTTATGTAGTTAATCAACAGTAATTTCTTTCTTTCTTTATATTGGCTGAGGATGTTTTCAGAAGATTTCAGCGCTGGTTTGTAGAACAACCAAATCAAACCAAACCAAAGAAAACAATGCATGCTGGGTCTGTTATGGCCTGATTTCATTGACATTTCCCCTGGGAGGGCATAATTCCAAACCTAGATCCACTAACCATTTGTTCAGATACTTGCAGTACTAAAAACATCTTCAAAAATCTTGCTGATTGTGATCATCTTTGGGTTGACTTAAAGAACATGTTAAAAGAAAAAAAAGGAGATGTTACCCAGGCACCTTCACATTATTTTCCTTTTTTAGCCTGGACAGGCTGCACCAGCCTCACTGGCTGGTGATTTGCAGAGGTTGTACAGAGATTGCCTTTGAAATTTTAATTGATTTTTTAAGAGTGAAAAAGTTTTTCCAGTCCTCAGATTTAACAACACGTGTAATAGCTCAGATAAGCTCGTGTCAACGCTGCCACCTGATCTTAAGATTGAAGCTGGTGCCATATATTAAATAAGGTGAAGGGAGAGCCCTGTGTGAAACCACCTCTAGGCAGAAGCCTGGCCATGAGGGTGAACCCAACTGAAGAGTTCCCAGTAACCTGCAGATGTAGCAGCACATCAGGATATAGCTGCTTCCAAAGTAAAGTCATCTATTAAGGGCACAAATATGTCTGACTTCCTAATTACTACCTGGACTTTCAAATTCCTAATGAAACCAGGAATGTGGCTAGGGACCTCAGGGCTAAAACTCAGTATTTGCATCAACACATCTCAAAGTCAGATGTAACTAGTAAGATTAGCAAGTTAACATTTTTTACCCACACAGTGACTTCTAAAAAACCAGTTTCATGTTGTTAAATCTTCAGAAAAACATCCTGACTTGACGACAACAGAAAATCGAGGATAAACCCCTCCCTTTGTTATCCATTTCCAGTGGATGATTGCCAACAAGTCAAAAGCAAAAAAGAAGATTTTAAAGAATAAAATATCTGCAATTTCTAATCTGAATTATTGTGGCATTAGATTTCCACCACTAGTTCTGTCTTTACTTTTCTAATTCAAAAGAGCTTATTTCACCTTGGAAAGTACATACATATATGCTGCAATCAAATCAGCCTTCAAACTTGTTTTTGATAAACTAAACAGACCTGGCATTTACTCAAAGATTTGAATAATTTCTGTGACTTTTTTGTTCTTCATGTTTTCCAGATTTTAAACATCCTGTCTTGGAGTTAAGCTTGCCTGTCTTCCTGTGTCAGACTGGCTACATGGATAAAAACCACCTTCCTGTTTTCATGCTCCTGTTTAATCACAGGCAATATTGACTGCTTTTGCTACAGCATTGCTTTAGAATTTCACGTTAATTCTTTTTAGAGCACATGCTTTCCAGCACACACTGTGTTTTTCATCCTTTGTTCTAGCTGAATAGCTTTTCCATGACCTTAAACTACAGTTTTCAACACAGCCCAGGTTATCAAGCAATCCTGGTCCCTGTTAATTGCTCTCTTAATTGTTTACCCCGCTGTCCCTTGTAACTTTGCTCGGCAGTGACTCAGGAATGACCTCTCCAGGCAGGTGAAGCATGGACAGCTTGCCTTCTGAGACACAATCAGGTCCTCACTCCTGTGATGGGGTGCACCTCTGTGCATGTGAGGGAACACCCAGCCCACCTGGCAGAGCTGTGGCAGGGCTGTGAGTGCCATCCTTGCACAGTCCCTGATGAATTCTGCATTTTTTGGCCAGACTGGCTCCTGCACAGCCCTGGGCAGGGCTGGCAGAGCTGCAGGTGCCATCTCCTGCACACAGGAGCAGCAGCCTGGGCCCACAGACACCCCTGAGCAGCTCACTCGGAAATGTTCCTCCTTTTCTCTTTTTTTTTTTTTTTCATTGTTCATGTTTTTTTCCAACAATAATCTGATATTTATGAAATTTGATCATCTTCTGCAACTGTGTGAAAATGTCAGCCTATCGATTAGTCATGGGCTGTTGATTGTAAGGATTCACTCAAAGGCTCAGTATTCATCATTCATTATCGGAGTGGTGTGGCCAGGCTTCCGAGTCAAATAACATTTTTACTTTTCCCTGATTGATTAATTGACCTTTTAAAAACTTCTTAAGGCTTCTTTCCAAAGCAAAATTTTGCACATGAGAAATAGAGAAGATTCTTTCCTATGTATTTTCTGCTTAAGAGAGATGCTGTCAAATAAACTGCCAAGGCACATCCCAGGTAAAGGTAAGGAACAGCTCAGAAAGGAAGGAGTGGTTAAGAGGAACATAAATCAAAATTTCGTAGAAAATAACTTGCTTTGGCAAGAAAACAGACAATGTTATTCAGTATTTATGTTATCCCAGCCACATTTAAAAAAAAATAAGATAAAGACATTTTTTATTGAACTGATTCAATACAGATCCCAGGCATTTTGTCACTGTCTTTAAGGTCCCTTTTTTTTGTTCTTTTTCACCTTTCTGACATGATGTTTCAACTTAACTGCAGAAGACAGTAGAAATCTTCTGGAATTTATTATAGCATTTATTCACACAGACATTGTGTACTGTATCAGAAACCATTTTTTTTAACTCTTCCACCTAGCCATGGGCTAGTAGTGAAGATTCACCCTCTGGACAGTGTCTCACACATATGAAGGACACGTGTAAATACAGGGTTTCTGAGAAAACACTTCATTTCACAGTCACCTTTCATTAGGCCATTAGCTTAAATACAATACTTTATCAAAGGCAATTAAAGAATTAGTCAGTATGTACCAAAAGTGCCTCTCCTTTCTCCATATGCTCCTCTCACATACCCAACATATTATCTTAAAAGGATCTGCATGACTTGCTCCCTGGTCTTAGGCTAGAATTTCAGGAGTTATCATATTGAAAAATCATTAATATCCAGGAGCCCTCTGCCTGATGTGTTGCCTCTTCTCCCATCCCACCCTGTCTCAGTGATAGTCAGAAAAGGCACTCGAGATTAATTGCTCATAATAAAGCAGAGACAGCTGAAAAGTCTTGCCCTGTCCAGAGTAATGTCTCAAGCTCCTATAATAGACACTCTCCCTTGGCTCAAAATAGCCTCTTTAGGTCTCTGTGCACACAGGGTTACTCAGGGTTTACCAAGAATGTGTGGGGGACATTTAAATCCCACAGCACTGACAGGATGCAAAGGTAGCAAGGAGTTTTAAATGCAGGTTGGCTTAGTCCTTTCGTTAAAAACATATTTAAAGTGGCTGATAAGAAGGCTTATGGGTATATTTTATTATTTAAATCTACATAAATAGCAAAGCAATTTATAATAATGCATTACAAATCCCCAGAGTTCCCACCTACATTCCAGCTCTCACAGCTCTTTCCCATTTTCTAAGTGCCTGGGGAAAAGTGAGTCTTGCCATATCAGTAATCTGATGACAGGGAAGTAACATCATTGATTCTGACAACAGAAGCAGATGAATTGTGAGAAACCTGAATTATCATATCTTTAAAATGTGACACCAAGCTTTCACCAACTTAATTCATTAGCTGGTGTAAGTGCTTAGGAAGATAACTTGTTTGGACCTTTGCTCTGTGTTGTTTACATTGTGCTGTGGGCTCTTCCTATGGAAATGACTGCATGTATTGACCAGGAGATCCTGAGAAACCAACACTGGATCCAGTATGCTACAAATGCTGCAAATCCAACAAATAAATGTAAAAAATATTGATTCCTTTATGTCTCAGGAAATATTTTTCCTTATTGCATTAAGGTTTTCTAGTTATATTTCCACAATCACTTCCTTATAATTTCAGAGGACTAAGTATGAATCTGTAGGTTGATTTGTATCTATTTAAGGGAGCCTTTCAGTGCTACAAGAATATTGTTAATCACTCAGGTAATCTCAGTGGTAATACAAGTTCCTACAGAAAGTCTCCAAAAGTATTCTAATCTAAAAGCAGTTGTAAATGCCACAAAAGCCAAGTCAAAGATGTTTTATGGCACTAATGTTTTTAGTTTACAGTGCTGCAGTGAATTCTTTGGAAGAATATGTTAAAATTGTCAGTTTCTATAACACTTTACCATTTTTCAAAATTTTCTGGTCAAGAGGAGTTATCTATGTCTTTGAGAAATCTTTGAAAAGGCTGTTCTGACTAATAATTTCCCAGTGGTGATAGCACAGGAGTTTCTGCATGTGCATATGGTAAACAATTAATTTTCAATGTGCTCAAAATAACTTTTTAAAATTGTTATCACTGACCATTACTAAAACTTTGTTGTTAAACCTCTTCAGTGATACAAAAGGAGATGGAAAGCCTGGTAATTCGATTTCTTAGATATTTCTTGTAACAGAAGGCATGTGCAGGACCCATGTCGTATTTCCAGATGACTCAGTGAAAGATAATGCAAATAGGTAGCACTTAAAAGAGTTGCACAGTTGCTTAAATTTTAGTCTGGAATTAAATTTGGTGCCCTTAAGCCTCAGGACTAGGAGAGAAAGTTTTTCTGAGTGAAGATTAGATCAGGAGAAGGGAAAACTTCCCATAATATTACTGCCCGACATGTAAAAACCTGAAATCCAGAACTGATTTCTACATCATGTATCCTCATGGAAATGTGTTTTCCAGACCTGCAGGTAAATTGCTGCTGCGATTTGAAATATCTGCTAGAGGATGAATTCATCAAGATAAATGGATTGGTATGTTTTTAGAGATGTTTAATTCTGTGTATAAGAGACCATCTGTTTTCTGATAAATGTTCTTGCTCATCTTTTTGGGCAGGTTATTTTATTTAGTTTTTTAAGCTTTGCTTTTTTTTTTTTTTTTAATAAACACATTTCAATAAACATCATAAAAAATAATCACAGTCTATAAGTTAAAAGCAACTCGTGTATCTCCTTTTCTTTCCCCCTTTTTTTCTTTTCTTTGAAAGCTTTCATTTGCTTAGCTCTTCAGTTTTTTGGTGGGTTGGTAGATTGGTTGGTTTTATCTCCTAGGTTTTGGGGTGAGAAAGGAACCATTCTGTGTATTTTCCAGAGCAGTCTATAGGCTTGCTCCCCATGGTTATGTCTGCCTGTCCAGGTCTGTAACTCTGAAATGCCCATAAAGATCTTGCTTAGTAAGGATTTCTGTTTATGAGCAGCTTAAGCAAAATAAAAAATCCCAAAACCAGACAAACCCAAATTCTGAGTAATTTATGAAATTAACTTCTTTCTAGTAAGATTGCAACAGAATCATATGCCCTGCAGAGGGGTGCCAATAGGAGCCACAATACACAAATAGTGAAATTCTTACAGTACCTACCTCACATGCACATTAGTTGATAGGAATCACTACAGGAGTGATGCCTTGGGTTTTTCCAGGTATCAGGAGTATTAAGAAAATATCCTGCTTGGTAGATTACATTCAAGCATCTCATTGCTAACAAAATCTGTTATTTTTACTCGTGTTAATTATGACTGAATAAAACTTTTTTTTTTTTTTTTTTTTCCTTGAGAAGCTAAATGGAATTCATAGGTAAATCAAACTTCTGGAATGGCTGTAATATTTATGAGTTCAGAATTGACAATTTAAGAATGTCCTCTAATATCCTTTTTAAAATGAACATTTCAACAAACATTCCCGTGACAATAATAATCCAACACAACATTTGCAAAAAGTAAACACAAAAAGAGTAAACACAGCCAACACTGGTTCTCTGGCAGCCTACTGTCAGGACTTACCAAACAAACAAAGAAACTTACCTATTATCATTAACATTATTATTACAAAAAACATTTATAGAACTTTTCTGATGTATTCTTCCAGGCCATTTTCTGCAATTTATCTTGCCAAAATATGGAAACCTGATGAAAAAAACATGAGGAGCTTCTGTTTCGTTTTCTTTGACACCAAATTCTGCACAAATTTAAAACACATTCAATTTTATTTATTTTCTTTATTTCAATAGAAGGAATGTGTTAGACAAAGTGGGTATTGATTTTGAATTCTCTCCCTGTTTTATGCCTGACAATAATCATGTGTTTACCTGAGAACTCCTTTTTTCTGAAAATAAAGTTTAGTGGTGTGTCTGTGTGTTTGTGCGTGTGAGACGGAGGCTGATAGATTTTGGTTACACACTGTAATCTAGCATTGGATATTCAACCAGGATAAACTCTTATGTGTTCATAGATATCCAAATGAAGAGTCTGACTTACTCTAGAGGCAGATTTACTGGGAGCACAAAGAAGGTGGTGTACTTGGACTTTGCCTCCCACTTTCCTCCATCTCCTAGCATTTCAGCAGTGATGTAAATTGCTTCTGCATATCACAAAGTAATGTTTTCACTTTTCTTAAAACCTTCTTAAAGTCTTCCTCCTAAAATGTAGCTCCAATGCCATGGTAGTGCTATAAAACTGTAGGCACATGAGTCAATAATTATGAGAGATGTTGGTACCTTTTCTTAGGACACAGCAGCTTAAGTTCCTAGTGCTCACAGACATCAGCACCTCCCAGGAGATCCAGATATGCCCTTGCATCTAAATCGTATAAATTCAGTCCTATCTAAGCTTTTTAGGATAATTCTAATTTTAAATTTAGTGAAACTTTGCATCTCTGGTTCTTTTACTTTGCTTTGCATATAGCCCTGAACCTTCAAGAAAACCTTCAGAGACTGGTGATTGCTGTTCCTTGTAGGTCAACAATACTCAAGAGTCTTCATTTTCAAGTACAAATGTTAAAGAGAAATTTGTTCTAAACCCTAGGAGGTTATTGAGTAGCACTGAACACAAGAAGAAAAAGAATAAGAGAAATAGTACAGTATTTACAGTTTAATTAAGTTAAGACTTTCTCTGGAACAAAAGTAATCCCTCAAAGTAGCAGGTTGAGCCTCAGTGGCCTAAAAATGGCCAGATTACATCATAATAAATCTTATCTGACCATTCTTTCCATGGTGCATATAGTGCAGGTCTTCAGAAAAGTTGCTCGTAAACCTGAGTTTCCCCCTAGTTCACTACTCTTGAGAGTTCCTGATTTCCTTTATTCTTACACTGAATAACCCTGGGCTACTGGGACTCATTAATTTGAGCTCCAACAAAGAATAGCTCAATTGAATCAGTCATAAGTTAAATACATGGCACTTCAGGCTTTTTGTGGGATCATCATCTATGGAGAACACCACATCCCAACTCAAAATCTTGCCTCAAAAATAACACCTGCATTTTAGTACCCAGGCACAGGCATGGACAGAACTGGTGGTGTTCCCATAACAGGGCAGGAATGTTCCTTGCTCCTATCAGTGCAATTACGTTGGCACAGGGTAGAACACGTATTTTTTTGAAGCTAAAGCAAAGAACTTTAAAATGTGACTCTTAAATCACAGTATGTAGGCTAATTACTGGTATGTATTGAAAACACCTTGTTTTATGAATAGAAACTCAATTGCATGGCATGTGACAATTAGGATTCGTGGCCCACCGATAAAATGCAAACTAAATAATCCTTTAGTGCAGGAGCTAGCCAGAGAAAACACAACTGGTTACAGAGAGGATGTCATAAATGTGTAAGAAATGAAGTATGCAATCTCAGAATATGGAAAATAAGTATAAGAGAAAACCACAAGTAATTTTTTCATATTTCAAGAAGCCAGGTATTTCCTTTTGATGAATTATAAGGTACTGAAAAGATTGACATTAGATTCCTTGGATAATTTCTTTGCTTATTAATGTAACACTTGGTTTATACTTGAAAAATATGGGTTTTCTGAGTTCTAGTAATAAAAAAGTAAGACTAACTTTAATTTTTTTTCATTGTAGTAAGGGAAATAAATAATTTTTAATTATAACAAAAAACTAATAGCTACTATTTTTTTCATTCATGCAATATACATTTTTACTTCAAACAAAAGAAAACTAATTTTCCTCTTATATTCAAAGATATATTCCACTGTATACAATGGATACGTTCCACTATTTTTCTGAGAATTAACTACTCTAAATCAAGCAGTTAACATCAGTAGAGACTGGGAATATTTCCTGTGGGGAGTTATGTCCTCATTCTTGGCAGAACTTTTGCACAAAAAAAAAGGTTTGAGGTTTTTATTTTAAAAGAATCTATGTTATAAATTTCCACAGATCCTTTAAGACCCTTGTTGAACAAGTATTTTGATAAAGTCAGAGTAACTGACTGTACTATTGATTCAGAGAAATCAGCACTGCTGTTATTAGAGAGAGGGTTTAAGTGTAGCATAGAGCTATAACACTGGGTCAGGTTTCAGCCTCTGAGAAGGGAGTGCCATACCAGAGATGTGCTGAAGGAAACTGGAGGGCAGCTGCACTGGATGATAAGGTGCATTAAGAGATGAAGTTAGAAGTAAAGAAAAAGATTCAGAGATGTAAATAGCTGAGGTGATGATTGAAAGCTACCTGAGGAGCAGCTCTGGTCACAGCCAATCAGTTCAGATCCTCCAGGGAACACAATTCTAACACTCAGACCATCACAGGAGAAATCTGCCACCTATGGAGCCAGAAGTTTTGCAATGAGGCAATTTAACATCTTGGTAGTCTTCCCAAATCTGCCATTGGCTTGTACTACGACTAGTTAACCTAGTGAGACATTTCAATGAGCTAAACAATTAAGTTGGGACCTAAACTGTAATTTTGATGTGGTGAAAGGGAACTGTAATCCTATGACTGTGAAACTTCAATCTTAATAACTCTAATGTGGACATAATGGCCCTTTTCTTCTTTATTCAAGTTGCAGAAGCAGAAAATTGAATGAACAGAAGTGTGTTTTCTTTGGAAAGAACTCATATTGGCATTTATAAATCTGTAATATCAGATTTAGTCTCTATCCTTAGTTTGGCAAGGCTCAACGGAGTAGATTAGCCCCAGGAAAATGAAAGGCTTAAACTATAATTAATGCATTAAAATCACCTAAAATTAGTCATTGACACACAAGTATATTTTATAATTTCATTTGTATATCCACAGAAATTAAAGTACACATTTGTTCAGAATGTCTGTAAAAAAACTAGAAACAGCTCATGTTCCATTTAATCCCTAAAAAAAGACACGTATAGAATTAAATGATGAATAATTTTGTGCTGCTCTCTGTGCAGAGACAGCACCTGTACTCACGTCCAGATAAGGAAAATCACACTGTGTGTGCAATGCTAAGAACATAGGAGCAATGAAATCTAATAAAACAGTAGTAATGGGGGACTTCAGCTGTCAGTGTATAAACTGGTCATATATCATATTGGGACAAGGTTTAGGAAGCAATTTCTTGACATTTTAAGCAATTGTTTCTTGGAACAGCTTGTTCTAGAGCCCACAAGGGGAGAGGTTATGGCCCTAAGTAACACACAGAGAGTTATTCCAAGAACCATAACTGAGCCACTAAATAATAGTGCCCAAAACACAATTACATTCAGATCCTTGTGGGAGGGACTGTGCAATAACATGACATTAAACCTCAGAAAGGAGAAAGTATTAAGTATAGGGAAATGGAAATCACTACAGAAAACCCTGCCAAAAGCAGAACCCATATGCCCCTAAAATAAAAGGCAAGCTAGAAAATTGCAGCCTTGGAATCTGCAACATGGCAATGACTTACCCATTTTGCCTTAAGGGTCTCTCAAGACTCGTGGCCATAAGCAAAATTGGAAGTGGGAAGACTTGGTACCATTAGAACTAAAGCCTCCTCTCCTGCCATGATATCAGAGATGATATTTCTGAAGTGCTGACATAGCTACATCCATTTTTAATTGTGGTGTCTGATTGTTCATAGATCTTGGTTCAAAATGTGGAACCTCTACTCATTGATTATTCACAATACACATTGACCTGCACATATTTACAGAGCATACATTCTATTCTATTTTCCTCATTAATAAAAAGTGGGATTTTTGGCATCTCTCATGACAGTTTAGCTAAGTTTTTAGAGAAATTGTAAAGTTTTGTTATTTATTTCAGTGGGACCAAACTTAGAAGAGTGCAAGATAGTTTTCAGAATCTAATGCAAAATATTTGTAAGGATTTTACTTCGATTCAGTTCTTGCAACCAAGGAACACTCCAACTCAAATATTAAAGATGTTTCTATGAAGTCAGGCATTACATCTGGACATCTTTTTATCACTGGCTATATCTAAAATAAGAAAATAGTGGGAGGATGAGGTACATATGACGTGTATTCAGAGTTGTGATTTGTTACTTTTTGATGAAAATAAGACTGCTTGTTTTATGATGGTTAATGCATATCATGTGTTTTTGGTTTTCTATCTCCATCACACTTCACTTGCATTCTGAAAACAGAAAGGTTTTGCAACCATTTTATGAGATAACAGAACATGAGTAGAATAACAAATACAAGAAATCAGCAGAACTCTCTTTTCTTTTTAGATTTTTTTCTAATGATTCTCATGACCCACATTTTCTGTCTTACATTTATGCTGTGTTATTCACTAGTTTCTAATTGCTTACATCCTTCCCTTGGGAGCTTGTAGCCTGGCACCTTCATTTCACTTTCCACTTAGAGTTTTGGTATCCAAATGCTGTACTGATCATTTTATCTTTTTTTATTTTCTCCTATTCTTTCTCTAACCTATGGCATTTCTAATGAATGTATACTTGAATTAATATAAAACTTTTTTTTTAGAAAAGTGGTTCTGCAGCAGAAAAGAAGCCATTTCCAAAATACTGCTTTAATGGTTTTGTTGCTAAGAATTTTCTTTTGTAATCTCTGTTGTCAGCTAAATAAACATTTTAACCACAAACAGTATGACTAAATTCCTACGGTAACTAACAGGTTACAGATTTTATCCACTTGATATGAAAAATGATTGGTTACTTGCTAGCATTTGAGAGCTCAAAAATATTTCCATCAGCATGATTCTCCTCTTCACAGCTGCTCAAACAGAAAACAAACTTATAAAATGAGATTGTGAATAAACAGCAGAAAAGTCAGATCATTACTCTGCTAATACTTAGGAAAGTTGTTCTCCTGAATTTCATCATAATCTAGCTAAGCTGTACCATACTACTTTGGAATGTCTACAGTATGTGCTATATGAAAAGGAAGAAATATATAACATATCAAATGGCAGAAAGAGGCAAAGAAAACCATCCATCTATGTCTCAAGGTACAGATTCCTTGACCTCTTGAACACTTCATAACTAGTGGTAGGTCGTGTTCATCTGTTGGGAATGCTGGAAAACTGCCTCAGCTCCTGTATTAATATTTCCTCCACAGGCTGAGCCAAACTCTGAGCAAGAAAAGATTGCATCAAATAAGGAGGTTTAATCCTAAACTGAGGTCTTTTTGAGGAACATATTTTCAAACTAATTATGTTTTCCTGGGTCAGAAAAAGGAGACCTCCTGCTGTCTGGACATGAAAAACTACTACAAATATGACTCAGAGCAAACAAAAATATACCCTATATATACACATAAAGTCAAAAGCATGATTTTCACGTTCATAAATACTGAATTAATGACACATCAGATTACCTGTACGTCATATGTTTACAGCTATAAAACACCCTGAAATTGGCCTATTATTCATTTTTATTTGCTACATTTTCTTTAAATTACATACAAGGAAATTGGTTGCAATTTTAGTATTGCAAACCCACAGCGTTTGACTACATACATATTTTTTTCCATATTGCAGTCAGCACATACATCATTTAATAAATCAAATGTATCTATTAGGTTAAAGGTTTAAACATTTGTTTCATGAAAGATCATTAAATATAAAAATCAGGCTTGCATGTGCAGGTCTAGAACACATAAAATTAACTAATATATGTTTAAAAAAAGAGTGATGTAAATGCACTGAGTACCTTATATAAATAAAACAATTCTAGGCAAGGAAAATCATAATAGGATGTGGTCTGAAAAAGCAATGAGCATGCAGGCAACCACAGAAGACCTTTGAACAACTCAGCTGAATTTTTAACGTGTAAACTACATGATTAACATTTTTCAGGATCATGGCTTCAGATACACAAGAGCTGAACCCACTGAGGCTAATTGAAGTCCCTTTCTTCTAGCTACCTCTACAGAAGTATTATGGTGTGTATTTAAGGTGAAATGAATGACCAAGTCAACAGCAGTCGTCTTGTGTAAAAATGAAGTATATATTCAATTTCATAAAAACTGTACAACACAAGTGAGACTTATGGTGCTACCTGCACATAAAGTATGTATGTTTCTTAAAACAACTAAACTTCAAATATTCATGTTTTAAATGTTTACCAGATGGCTTTAGGAAAACATAGTAGAGGACCAGGATGCCCTATAAGTGAAAGATCAGTGTCTGTATCCTGCCACCCCTTCTGTTTCCTTCCTGCCACTAGTGGAGTTCAGCCCCATTTATTATGATTCCTGTTTTTTGAAAAGATCCATTCTTGTCATAAGAGATCCTAGCAGTAGGTGATGTTGGAGTTGGAACAAGGTTGGCAGGCTGTCTCTTGCCTACACCCATTGGAATATACTTTCCTGCTAAATGGGACTTTAGTCTAGGATTCCCATAGTCTGCTGTAATAGGTGCAGGTGAAACCTAAGTAACCAAACATGTGTCTCATTCTCATCATCTCAGATCATCTCACACTAATGATGGGCACTAATGTGTCCACATAAAGAATGTGCATCTTGTATTGTTGGAAATCATTAATTTTGTGCAAATTTTGTAATACAAAAAGTTTTTGGTTTGCTAAGGAATCCTGCTTATTGGAAAAATGATATTAATATTGCTATTAATAACCTGACTTCAGTAGCTCACCATTAAGAAAAGTTCGTATACACTCATATTTACCAGGAGCAATCAGTGGTATCACCATTAAAAGATTAGGAACTGGTGGATTAAAGTTTCTGAACCTTAAAAAGTTTGCATTATAATTCTATTTTGAACATCTGTGGTGCTACTTTATAGTGATTACACTGAAAAATCGGTGTCAGACTGAGCACCCAACTGACTGTACAGTTGTCAGAGTGATGCTGGGAGGGTAAGTTAAAGTATTACTCAAACACTGCACTGAAGACAGCCATATAAACCTTCCTAAAAATACAACAATATTGTTTTCAGAGCAAGTCTGGACAGTATGTAGTAATAAAATATGAAAATATCCACTGAACAGTAGATAATATGTAAAAATAATGTGCTTTCCCTAAGCATTTATCCAATAGACTGATGAAAGAGAGGCCTGTGGAAATAAACCAGTGTGTGACAGGGTAATTAAAGAATGTATCATAGTACAAACATACTGGGGACATAAATAAGGGTTAAACAGCTGGCCTTAATTCTGCTGCATAATCATTTAGGAATAGGATTTTGAACTCAACATATTTTTAACGTATTGAAATGTATATCCTAAAATGCTGCAAACATATTGCAGAGTATATACAGCTGTAATGACTAATAACACATGAAATTTTTAAAGCATAACACAGATCTCTTTCTATGTCAAAGCAGGATCAATTCTATCCATGTCACTTCTGGCAGATATTTGTCTAACAGTTTCCTAAAGGCTTTCAGTGATGGGCATTCCTCCCCAGGCAATCTAATCTAACATTTCCCTCACTATCCTCACTGTGCAAAAATTCTTCCTAATATATAACTTGAATCATCTTTCATGCAATTTAAACTCCTTATTTCTTTTTCTATCCATCACAAACATGGACAGCAGCTTGTTCCCTGCCTGTTTGCAGCAGATTTCTATGTATCTGGAGACTGTTATCTTGTCACACGCAGTCTTTTCCTCCTCAGGTTGAGCAATCCAGTTTGTTAACTATGTTCTCCAAGGTCATGTTTTATAAACATCTGAAACTTCTTGTTATAATCCTCTGACAAGCTATAATTGGTCTCCATTTTTATGAAGTATGGTACATAAAGCTGAATTTAATATTCTAGCTACAGACCACAAGCTGAAGAGTACTGCTCTAGCCAAGAAGAACAAAGGGTTACTTCACATGAAGCATTTAAATAAACTACGTCCATAAGAAGTTAAATACCATTTACTAATTTTTAATCTGGCACATAGGTTTGGGGAGGTTAAGTATCAAATTAAAGATCTTTTTTTCTGAATCTGTGTTTGCCTAATTGCCATATTACATAGTTATAGAGTGAAACACATCACCAGTGATATATTATTCACTTTAGCCACTTCCTTTAGGTTGTTCAAGGATGGCAGCTACAGTGAATAGACTTACAGTTGTGCTAAAAAGCTTTTGGCTATTGAGCCATGTTAGCTGTCATCTCAAGTGAATCCTTTCAATCAACATAATAAAATATGTTAGCAAAATCCTCTATGATTAATTCATTGTAATCTATCAAACCTGAAGGAACTATTAGGATGGAAAAGTAATGGATTCTTTTTATTATTGTTACCAGAGTCACAGCTGCTTAAAGAAGAATGAAGAAACAACAGGGCAGGTTGCATGCTGTACTACACAAATGTACACTGAAGATTTTTCCATCAGGGTTAACTACAGGCTGACTCAGGTAAGAAGGAATTTGGTTTTAGGAAAATAGAGGCAGTATCTATTTGTAAAAATAAATCTGTGCACAGAATTTCAGGCAAATAAAAAACATATAGTTTCTGAAGCAAAGGAGCTCTAGATGTGCTACAGTACGTTGGATAGAACCATCACTGTGTACCAAAAAAATATGTGAAGCCTTCAATAAATATTTACTTTGCTGTTTAATAAACATTGAATAACTCTTAGAAATTACCAGCTACATGATTGAAACAAGATTCCCACCAAAGTAGCTAGTCCCCTTTTGCAGAAAGAGTTTTAGTAAGCTTTTGTGATATCTTTGTTTTTTCTGGGTGCCTGGGACAAGTATTGGAGAGCACAGATGCAGACTAGCTCAGGATCACCAAGCTAGAAAATGTGTTCCATCTTTCTTTATTTTCCCAAATAATATTTCTGTGACATTAAAGTAGCTAAATTTCCACCTTGTCCTGCCTATTCTTGCTCAGACTCTGACCTGAAGCATCCCCAGAGTGCCTTTCCTTGGCTGCACTGCCCTGAGGTCAGGGTGCAGCACATCAGTGATCGTGCTCAGGCAGCTGTTTTGGCTGTCGCCTGTGCTGAGCTGAGGGTGCCACCATTCCAATCATGCTGTTAGCTTTTTAGGCCAGAGGCTTTCCACAATTAATGCCAGCTGGTGGCTGGGTTGCATGCAGTGCAGGGTATGTCTCACAGCCACCACCTGCCCTGGGTGTGCTGGCTGTGCCAAACGCCAGGGTCCCACAGTTCTGCTGCTGTGGACACGGCCCCTGCCAGAGCTGCCATTCCAAGGCAGGCATGAGTTACCTGGGAGAGAGAGCTCTGTCTTCAGCTTCATGCTCACACACCTCTGTGCCAAACTTTCTACAGGCTTTAGTAAATGTGGCTCTTACTACTCTGTCATAAAATGTTTTGCACATCCAGCCTGTACAGGGGAAGAGGGACCAATAAGTCTCAGATGGCAAGCTTGGATGGGAGATAATGTGATTCACAGTCAATAATGATGGAGACAGCTTCACCTGCCTTCCTGCAGCACTGCTGCATCTGTACTCTACTATATGTCCTTAGGAATTTTTTACACAGTTCAAGCCTATGAAACTGAGGTACCCTGATAAAGTTCTTGATAAATAATTCATCTGCTCATGTATTCTTTGCACATACCTGCAGTCAAGGGCTTTCATTCCTCCAAGAACACAATAAACTGAAAGACAACCACTTGATATCATCTGCAATCAGCTTATTTTTAAAAAAATATTAGGCAGGAAGGAAGCAACAGTCCAGATATATTCACATGTACTGAGCATGACATATGGTTTTACTACTATTTTACTAGTTTTGTGTTTATTTCTCATTAAATTCACAATCTCTAAAATATGGTAAATGGGTGAATTTACATTAAAATTCTGATTTATATCAGGAGTGCAATTTTTCATATAAATGCCTACTTTGTTTCCATTTGCTGAGATTTGAGTCATATCACTGAGTGGTCTTGGAGCTTATGAGCTGGATGCCTTTCAAATGAAAAATAAACCAGAAGCAAAGTTCCAGGAGCAAACCCAATGTACTCTGGCTGCTAATAGGCTTACAGTTCACTGGAACTGCCAAGAATTGCTATGAAATATCTCCCCTCCCCAAATATAGACATCTGCACCATCTGTTTTGTTCTATAGATCTACTATCATGTTTGAGTATGTCTGACATAGATGGAGCCATTATGAATCGTTCAGTCCATTAATAGAAATCAGAGTTTTCTTAACTTGAACTGCAGTGTATATTTGTATGTATGGATTTCAGACTGGCTCCCCATGGCAAGACTGCACAGAATTATTAGGCTCTTCTTTACCATATGACCAAGATGCATGGACTAGTAATTGGTTTAATTATAAAATCTAGAGTGATTTTGAAAGAATTCATGAATGATTATGTCTCACTCAGTAATATTAAAACAAAAAAACACAATGATGGAATGCCAGGAAACATTGATTAAAATGATGCCTCTCAAATGAGTGTCTACAAAAGGTGCTTAAGCAACCTATTGAAACAGTCTGGTTTTACTTCAGTTTATCAAACATTTACATTGGATGCACATAAACCTAACTTCACTGTTTCTTATGGTTCTTAAATTATGTTTTGTCACTGGCGTCAGCAAGTTGTGAAAGATGCTATAAACTATGAGGGAAGACATCTTATGATTTATAATCCTGATCTCACTTGCAAGACTGCTTGCTATCATTGTAACTTAAAACGATGCTTTAATAGTATTGGTCTTACTCTTCATTACAACACAAAATTATGAACTGATAATAACAAAATAAACTGAAACATCAATGCATAATCAAAGCATCAAGGAGTTTAACAATTTCTCCAAATTTCTGCTAAATAAGGTACTTGAAAATACATCTCTAAAATGTATATTTTACATTGATTACCTGTAAAAATGGACCCCATCAATCTTTGTAGGTTCTGCCTATTTGGGTTCAGAAGCATGAAGAGCTTCTACACAAGAAATCCAGTTGATTTAGTCACATGCTGAGACAGTCACAAGGGCAGATCCCAGATGAGGAAAACTCCACAAGACAGGAAGACTGAAAAAATGACACGGAATCCATTTCTGAGGAAAAACATTTAGGAGCTGTGGAATCAATCAAGTGAAACCACACTAGGAGGTAAATGTAAGCTTTTTCCTTTGATTACATGCTTTAACTTTCTGAAGAGTAAAAAAACCCTAAAAAATAAAAAACCAAATTATTGCAATTTATCGCAAATTGCAAAAAAAATTTGAGATACTAGGTCAAACAATGTCCTTTCAGAGACCCCAGAAATAAAAGGGATTGCAATTCCTCCTTAAACAGAAGTACACAATCCTGGGAAAAGTCAGCTAGGTGACTGGACTGTGATCTTTAGCTGAACATGCAGAAATGTTAACACTGCCCTTTCTACTTCTGCAGACCTTCAAATACAAGAGTTTTGCCCCTTTTGACCCAAGAGAAGGAAGTGGTATGCAGAGTGCCAGAAGCTCAGTAAGAGACTTTGTTGAGACCTAGTCAATTAAAGGCTTTAAATGTCAAAAACAATATTTTTAAGCCAATCTACAAAACCAGTCAGTGAAAACATTGTGCAAAATTACTAATGTCCAGTTGTGCAGGGTAAATAAGCTAAGGTCCTTTAAAGGAACCTTTCATTCTACCGTTTTGATGTTAAAAAAAAAAGCCTTGAGCCTTTCTGCTGAAAACAAGAAAGTCAGTGTGCAGAGGCACACTGCATTTTAGAGCATAAGTGAGATTTTTAAAAGGGTTTTAAAAGGTTTTTAAAAGGTTAATGTTGCTGAAAAACAAACACGGTATTTTCAGCAATATTTTCCAAGGGAGAATCTCACCTGAAAATGCTTTCATAATGACTATGTCTGCTAAAGGAACTCACAAGGATTTTTCAAGTGCTTAAAACTTTGTTACTCTCTTGCCAGCCCTTCTTTTCTCTGTGAGCTCCTTCTGGATAAATCTCAGCCTCACCAAGTCCGTGGCAAAACTCATCAGTATTTCACCCTTCAAAGTTTGTTGCAAGCTTTTACAAAAGGAAAAATGGGTGCTGGTGTTCAGAGAAGGAAATGTGCAAACTTCTACACACCCTAGGAGAAATAGAATCAAGTAACTAATCTTTTCTATATTTTTGGCACATTTTGAAAGAGTCATTTTTCTTGACTTATTCTTCAGTACTCATGCAAACTTCCAGCCATGGTTTGATTTCCCTTCTTTGACAGGGAGCTACAGAAATGACATGCGTAACATTCAGATCAGGACACCAAGTGACACTGCAAGTACTCTTACAGCTTTGACCTTCAACTCCTCTTCCACACTGACTCACACATTACATTACCCATCAGGCAGCAAAAAGCACTTTGCTGACAAAAGCTGCTTTTCACTTACGCTCAAAGTGGTGAAAATATCCTAGGTAAAAGGACTTTTTTTTCCCCTTTCCTTTCCCTATGATGAATGCCAAAGAAAATTGAACAAAAAGGGGAACAATTTCTTTGGAAGTACCTAATTTTTGACACAGCTCTATTTTCTGCCTGGTTTAATGGGAGGCAGGAAAGTGGCAAATCTAAGAGCAAACTTGAAAATAGTCATTACATCGGTTTGCTGACCAGTTAGTTCGGCAGTGAATGACCTAATTTGCTCCCTAAGACTCTCTCCTGTTTGATATCACAAGAAAAGCTCTGTGAGTTAAAATGTGCATCTCATTACATTATGCAGCACAGGCCTCCATAATGTGATGAGATATGACATGAAGTTTAAAAAAAAAAAATCTTTTGTGCTTCTGCTTAGACTGTATGTTCCAATATTTTAAAAGTCTGCAAACATAGGTGCCTCAGAAGTCACACTGCTGTCTTAGAAAGGCACTGACAGAAACTGTCCACCTAATTCTGGCCTTAACTAGCTCTCCAGTTTAGTTTCTAAAACATTCCTTTTTTACTTCCTGGGCCAAATAAAAGGAAAGGAAAACTCTCATTCAGAATTAACCATTTCCATGCCAACAATGAAACATTCTGTATCAATCCCACAACAGATTTAGAGTGGGCAGAGACCAGCTGATCTCAGATTATTAACAGCTAAAGGCATGGCCCTCTCCATTTCACAGCCTCATTGTTCAGGGCTGTGTTCTGACTCTGGATATTCTGATCTAGACCGAGGATAACTCAATTGAAATCAAAGTTACTTAGCCTGGCTAAAGTTAAGACTCATTTTGCATTTTCTGTTTTACTCAGGGGTTGAACTCCTATTGTCCTAGAGCTGATGGGGAATTTCCTAAAAAGTAGCAAGGAAAACTGTGCCAAGAAATCCTATATTTCATCTTCTGGGAGATTTGTCTAGGTTCTTCTGTAATTTCTTACTTGCTCCTCCACCAGGGGAATGAAAATTTAACCTTCCAGCTCAGTGTACCACAACTTGTACCTACATTTTTCCAGAAGTTTTTCAGTGGAATAGCACATAAACATGTGCTATTATTTCATTGAACGGGGCTGGGATGGAATTGAATGGAGAGACAAAAGCTGGTAGACTTCTGTGGAGATCTCTGTGTGTGCATGTGTGTGTTTTTGTGAGGCTGGGGGATGGCAGGGTGTCCAGGCAGAAGGAAGACTGCAAATATTTGACCAGCTGCCTCTCTGCACCCCACATCTGCAGGGTTTGGCTGAGCCCAGCCACTGCATGCACACCAGGAGATGTTTTCCCTGTGATGCCCCTTCAGGAGAAAGCTGGGGGCAGGGGTACTGTGGGTCTTCCTTTTCAGGCCACCCCACTTCCTTTCATCCTTTCCCACCCCACAGGAGTGGGGAAACCCTGCCATGAAAGGTTCCCTCCACTGGGGACCAGGAGGCAAAAGGTACTACTTCACCTATTTTCTTTCATTCAAATGGCTTTAAAAATCTGATGCATAAACAGAGCTGAGTACTCATCAGGCTGTTACTATAGAGCCAGCTCCTGAAGCCTGGGCTGTGTTTCCTCAGTCAGGAGCTTTAACTCAGGAAACACGAGTAAAGGCGTTCAGTCTTTGTGTAAAAGCCAGTACTGAGCAAAGGCATCAATAGCAGAGATGCACATTTGCTCTCCCTCCTGGGTGTGTCCTCTGCTGCTGCCCCAGCACCCTGTGCCATCCTGGTGTGTGGCCATGGGAGGCTGCAGGCAGAGACCAGCCTTGGGCATGGCTGGAGGAGCAATGGGAAGTTATGGGGACAAAGACAACTCCTGATTATGAATGCCCTGAAAAACCTTGAGCTCATTAGCCATCAGATTGCACTACTCTAGGGCTTGGTTCAGGAGGCACTTCAGGGAGCTGGAGGTGAAAGCAGATCTGTAGCTCCCATTGTAATTTAGCACCAAAGCCCTCAACATAGTAATGGGCCAGGAGGAAATATTTTGTAACACTGTGATAGATATGTACCATAAAACAAAGCAAGTTACTAACCCACCTTTGCCCTCTGAAGTCCCTGTAACTAAAGAGTTACCCTGGAATGAAGTGATCATCACCAAAGGGAGAGGAGAGCTGCTTTAAATTCCTTTATGTCACTGTCTGAATTCTGCATATGGGAGTTTCATTGAAGGCAGTGTTTTTCAGTCATATTATTTTGTGTTTTGCCTATGAATGGTGGTGAGTCAGTTCTATAAGACTGTCAAGTGACTTCAGGAAGCTGGAGAAAAACAAAATGAAAAGAAAACCTAAGAAAATGTCTCACTTTCCCCTGGTATGTACAGGAGTGGCTTTTCCTTCCAGCCAGTTATGTGTTTATATTTTCTTCATTCGCTCTCTTTGAAAACAGACACTTCTTTGCTGAGATCCAAAAGTTCTGACTTCGCTCAGTTTATGCCTCATTATATACTGGAGAAAGACTGGTGTCTGTAGTCCCCTCTATACTCTGTTTGCTGTTTGTCTCTGGGAATGAAAGATGAGGCCAGAGAGCCATAGATGAAATCCTGGACCCATTAAAGGCAAGAGGAGTTTTGCCACTGACTTGTCTGGGGTCACAGTTTTGCCCTAAGTCTTTTATTCCAGTCTTGCACAATGCCAGGCAGCTGTCAAAGCTGATGCCTAGTGGCTTCATTAGACTGACATGATCAGATTTCACTTCCACCAAACCTAAACTGTTGGCATCAGCACAGAGTTTAGACCAGAGAAAAAAGCCAATTTTAACACAAAACATTCACACCCTTATGAAAGTATGCAAGTAGTTTCTGGTATGAATACACATCGAGAATGCACCTAACAGTTTTGAAACTCCTGCAGTTTTGCAAAGTGATACAAAGAAAGCAAAGAAAGCTGACAGTGCAAATTGTGAACTCTCAAACTTTACTGCTTCCACAATAGCTCTTCACAATGCAATCACCATGATTTGACTATCATTACCTTGAATTTATACCAAAGCAACATGGAGGTCTTTTTTGTGGGAGCAAACACTGAGCAAGTACAAGTAATAAGAAGAGTAATATCTGCACAGCTTTGGAAACAGTGAACATTATGTCAGCACATCTGTGCATCTTGTTTGGACATAGAAATTAATTACCTGGAATTGACTGACAAAGCAAGTACAGCTTTCAGATCCTTTCTTCAGTATAGTATACTATTGCAATAACTGTTTAAGCTCAAGACGTTTCAGTTTCCATATACTTTGAAATTTTTACTGTAATATCACGGAAAGCACAAATCTGAGTGCAAATTGTCTTCCAAACACAAAATAAAGCTTGAAGTAGGTATCTTTGTTTTATAATTATGCAATTTCAGTGAGGATATCCTCAATCTAGTGAGTATTGTCCTCTTCAGAGGATAACAGAGATTTGGCTACTCTAAGTGATGCCTTTGCAATAAAAACTCCAACATGTAGAAATTACAGGAGCCAAAAAATCTCTACAACCTGAAAATTTAAAGCAGCATTTTAGTTTAGCCTTTTAATCTACCTCCTGCTTTTTCACTCTGAACCAAGAAAATAAAACCAGACATTGCCCAGCATGGTTGACAGAACAGTTCTGAGAAAAGACTGAGTTTTGCAGGATGTATCACTACAGGAGTTTGTAATAAAGCTGCAAACTTCAGAAAAGGTGAGACTAAACTTTTCACAGCATTTTCAGCCTAGATGCAGCCACAGCAAAGCGACTGACAGTGGTGGGTGGGGGCTCAGGCTGGAAAATGTCTGTGGGGTTTGGGCATTCTGCCAATAAATCCGCATAATGCTGAGGCTAAAAGCCTGAATGTGTTCACGTTTACCCTCATATTAAGCATGAGTAATTGCCTTCCAATGAGTGGAGTTACATGCATGTAAAGCTAATGCAACAGGGAAGACTGTCCATATGATGGGAAAGGCTGCTCATATAGAATAATAACCCCCACTGACCATTCCTGTATTTTTAGAACTGAACTTGGGCTGAACCTCTCTCAAGGTTACAACACTTTCTGGTAAGTTATGTCCAGGCCTTCTGCATTTTTGGCTCCTGGCCTAGATAAGGACTTAAAGCACAAATAATCACCTTAAGGGCTGTTTCCCACTTGAATCAGAGAGGAAGTAGGGGAATCTCACCAAGCTGCCTTTTTTCAGATGACTTCCAGCCCTATTTCTAGACCTGCAAGGGTCTGTCAGAAAACCCTGCAGTGGAGTCCAGCCTATTCTGGACTTTTTCCCACCTGCTGCCACATTTGCTGGTTCTCAGCAGTACCCAGGGGACAGAGATCTGCCTGGTGGCTCCCTTGCTGTATAGACCAGGGGTCTGGTCTCGAGGAATGCCCTGCAGACATCCTGCACATCTGACATGACTTCAGTGAAATTCTCTGCTGGCACGCATCCTGTCACACATCACTGAGATCTCAATCTGGGTTTCTTTAGAGGAAATAAAAACATATACTTGTGTGCTGTTCTCAGCCAAATCCCAGCTACAAGGGCTTTAAATAATTGTCCCCAGATTTCTATACTGTCTTCTTTCTTTGTGCTAAGAATTTTTTATTCTTTCCCCTATCTGCCTTCCCAGTTTGAAAATTGTGTCTTATTTGTTTTAATTATTTTTTTTTACTTTTTATTTTTGTTGGTGGAAGCAGAGTTTCAGAGAACATGAATGAGGTGCATATTCTTACAGAAAGCCAACCTAGGAAGTACAGAAAGTCAAAACAATCAAGGTCACTTGGAAGTCCTGAATGTGTCTCCCTGACCCTGGCCACAAAATCCTAAATTCTGGTCTGGGTCACCTCTTCTGCTCTGCACAACCTGCACACATGTGAAAAGCTATTGAGTCCTTTGGCCCTGCAGTTTCTGTTGGATAAGGCCTGTTGGTTTCTTGATTAATGTTTACTCCATAACTTCCATTGTCTCCTCCCTGGCCTGCCCCTCTTTCCTTCCAGGCCAGTTTCCTGGTCACACTGGTGGCCCTGGTGTCCAGAGCACTGCTGTGACCGAGGCCAGTGCACTTGTGGCTGCACGCTGTGCCAGGACATGTTCATTATCACTGCTCTCACAGATCCATCAGAGCCAGCTGATTCCAGAGCACCAACTAAGGCGTGATACAAGAGTCTCTCAATGGGGACAACTGCTGGGTGCATTCTTTTGCTGATTAATAAATTGACTTTCAGGAGGGGCACTATTCTTCATTCAACTAGTACTTTTTGCCTCCTCCTGAAACATAAAGAAACATCTTTTAAAAAAGACCTAAAACCTCACTGGTTTTCATTAAAATCAATACCTTTGTTATTAGCTAGCCTAAATTTAAAAAGAAAAAAAATATAAAAGGCATTAAAACTAAAGCACATATGTTCAGAAAAAGTAAATTTAATTTTAAATGAAAAATGGGTTTTCTCTCTTCCTCTCCACTTCACTGCATCCTCCAAATTTGTTTTTAAAATTTAGTCCAGAAATGTTTTTTCTTCACTACTTGGGTTTAAAGTGTTGATTCATCAGAGGGGGGCTTTTTGTTTGTTTGTTTGAAGTTCTAAAATTGCATTCTTTTACTTGAATTTGTCTCACCAAAAAACATGTAATAGTTATAAATTGCTAGGATATGTTCAGTGATACAACACATTTGCTTAAACATGCAAAATGATAAGTTAGATTCACAGAAAATCTATGTTTTTTATCTTTGTGTAGCTCATTTTTTTGCTATAGCTTCTCTAGGCAGCATGTGTCAGGAATAGCATAAGTGGCAGGAATATTATGTTCTTAGATGCCTGTCTCTAACTTCCCTTAAAAGCAGCACTTCACAAAATTATGTTGACTGATACTTTTTAGAATAATTGCAATACCTGGATGTAGCAATGTTGTCCACAGTAGAAATTCTGTAGCTGGCACTCCATTATTAGCATTTTGATTGCACCAAATTTATCTTGAGATGAAAAGTAAACATCATTATCCTCACTGGAATGCAGTATATTTTTTTTTTGCTCAATAATTACAGGTCTGATCATTACCATTGCCTTTCTTCAATGACCCAGGAGTAGTAGAATATGGAGGTAGGATTAGAGTAATGTGTGATTGATGATGGTTGCTTTCATTACTTTATGTGGAATAAGTGAGCACCTAACAGATGGATTTCATCACTATGTAACATATAAATTCCAGTATATGATAAATTTCTGTACCTCCAGTGTACTGCAATATTCTTTGCAGAAATAATGTATTATTTTGGTGAGAAATTTCATTAAATTACAGTTTATGCATGTCATTATATAGAAGAGGTTTTAATCTCACATTAATTATATTATTATTATTATTATTATTATTATTATTATTATTATGCAGTATTTTTTTTAATGTCAAAAGATAAACTAGCAAATAATTTTCAGTTAAAAATGCAAGGCTAGAGAAGATATTATCAGGCTTTTCATGTTTTGTGGCTCAGAGATGGTTGTTTGGCCTGAAAGCTTTTCAAGAAGTTTTACTATTAATTCTTACACACAAGTAGATCTTTCTCTTTTGCCTAACGATGAAGGACAGATCTTGACCTCTGCTCTGGGAAGACCAAATTAAGTAGACAGCTGAGGATTCTCCCAATGAAACAGCTTTTATAACCCAAGGTTGCTCCTAAGAGCTGTTCTGGCATAAATATCTGCAGTCAATTCTGTAAAGATGGATCAAAGTTCTTTAGTAGAAGCAAAGCAGACTCTGTGTTCTGCAATGTTTCCAGACTGTGAGTATAGATTAAAAAATGCATTAAGTACATAGTAAAAAATTGTTAAAACAGCGTATTTACTGATTTGTCAAGGTCTGGTCCTTAGCAGTGTCATTTAATACTATCCTAGTTTGTTCCTTTAAAAAGCTTTCAGTGGAAATAAAGAGGACCATTCATGAACTGCCTTTTGAGGTATAACTAAAAAAAAAATGTGGTCAGCATATTTTTTAAATTTCCTGTATTATTGGCTCTGTAAAACATGAAGTTTTTTTACGCAAGTGAATCCTTGCCCTTTTTAAAGACATGAGCTTGGTTTTCCTTGCTTCTCTTGTACAAGCCCAAAGTTCTACAAACTCTATTCATTGTATAATCTTCTGCAGACTGAAATGACAGGATCAATATATTCAGTCCCCATAAGAGCAGGGCTTTAAGTTCAAGCCATAGAAATATGCACACTTATTGCTCTAGGATATCCTTAGGTGTATCTGAGTACATTAAAAAGGATTTTTAATCCTAAACATAAAAACAACTTTATTTTTGTCAGGCAAATTTCTACACAGGGCCTAAATTTTCTACAAATTTAGGCCACACAGAGCAAAAGTTCCAATCCTTTACTGACAGGTAGGTGTCACGTATCTGAGGTAACTGGATTTTCATTAGGTTTCTAAGCAAAATATTTTATAAGCTTTTTTAAATGAACCAAATTTCCCAGTGAAGTAAATTTTACTGCTATTTCTACATGCTTTTCAAAGCACTGGTATAATCCTGCATAGTGACTGAATCCCCTCTGAGCTTGATCAAAAGAGACAAGCTGAAGTGCTTACACATTTCTTTAATAGTATTTCTTTTACAGGTCTTCTCTTATGAGAAATTCTACACAGAAAACTTCCATAGATTTAAGATTCTTTTAACACACTAAAAACATACACGGGCACATTTTATTCCTCCAGAAAATGAATCCATAAGTTGTTGCTGACTTTAGCTGACCTTCATGCAAGTGTTTCATGATCAGTATGGAATGTGGGATGTCTATGTCTGTAAAATGTTTTGTTTGAAAATATAGTCCAATAACATTGATTTATGGTGATGTCTACTCTCTAAACCCTTATGGATAATGCATTTGGAATGAATGAAATAGTGACAGTTCATCGCTCTGTGTGAGGTGAGCAGTCGTGAAGCGTGAATCACACTTATACATGCCTAAGTTATCTAAGTTATTGTTAAAGTTAAAAAATACAGCTTATATTTCAGAATTCTGTTGTAAATAAATGGCTTTTTACTGGCTTCAACATTTGTGTCTTCTGCATGAGTATTCAATATAATGAAAAAGTAAGAATAGTTGAAGAGAAGTTTCATGCTCAACAAACAGATTTTTTAAAAGGAGAAAAAAATAGGGATTTTATTGCTTGTAATTACATGTGTTTTAAATAACATTGGCTCACTGCAATATCCTGATGTGCACTGCAAAAAAACCCCCAAGATATTAACATTGAAAACTGACAAATCTGGGAGTTGAGATTGAGATTTATGTCATGGCAGGTTCATTATTTACTTCTCTGCAGATGCATGTCTCTGGTAATTGCATTGAATTTTTTTTTTTTCCAAAAGAGAAACCATAAGATACATTGCTCTAAGTTCCTCTGGCTTTCACAGCAGGCAGCAACAGGGTGAAATCCTAATAACTGATGAATAGCTCTCCAGTATATGTCCCAAGAGAACAAACTGAAAAAACCCACTACTGTTACACTGCTGTCTGAAGGCCATTTAAAGGCAGCTTATTAGTTGCACTGAGCAGTAGAAAACTTGCAGTTAAACTGTTTTGCTAGCAGGTGTTCCCATTGCACTGGTAAACTCCTGAGTGGTTTAACCCATAACACAGACATAACAAAATGAGGGGATACAAAAGGACCATTTTTTCAGGAATTATCCATTAGATAGGAATTTTACAAATACAGCACTATAGGAATAGTGGCAGTGTTTTATTTGTGGAAGGTATATGAGGATGAGATTCAAAATGTCTTATGCAAACACACTGTAAGCAAATACAATCCCACAAAGCCTTGCCCACATGGCTAATCTTGCTGAGTCCACATAATGAAGTCAATCAAAAAATATTAAGTTAAAACATTTCTATTCAGTCTTCCAGTCCAAATTTAGAAGATTAACATTCATATTTGATTCTACCCAGATATAAACAACCTCTCTAATTTGCAAGAATCCATCAATGTCTGCTCATAAATTTTAATTCCATATGAGTGAATTAAAGAACTAGAAATGGGCAGAATCAACACAGGCTACCCAAGGCCATGTCGTGTTCTTCCCTGTCTGAGAAGACAAGTACATGCTATGAACAATCACTTGTTAGTCTTTAAATCAAATCTTTCTGTTTTTCCATGTAGCCCATACCCTATTTTCAATCCAGTCTATAAAAAATACCAACAGGCAGCTGGTACAGACCAGACATGAGTTCCCCGCTCATGACAGCGAATTATGGTTCCCCTCTGCAATGTCATTTCAGTTTAATTCTTTGAAATACATTATAGGTGACTCTGGATTGATGTTGGATGGAATATCATTATATGATAAAATAAGGCCTCTAAAGATATTATATGTCATTTAGTATGAAATTCTTACTCAATCTTCAAAAGAGCTCCTTTTTTTTTCAGACTCCAGGCTACGGTGCCAATAGAATTTTTAATGGGCAACTCAATGAAATTCCCAGTCATCTGGTATAACATGAGAACAGTACAGAGTGAGAAGTGCACCTCTAGAAACCAATACTAGGAATTTAGCTTCTTCCTTTACTTAAAGTGGAATATAAAGCCCTAATAAACTCTTTCTTTGCAAGCAATTTTTATCATGTTTTGGATCTTTGGACTGGGGGCTGTTTTGACATTGCTTTCTTGGGAATGACCTTCCTAGCTTAGAAGACATAGAATTCCTTGCAAAAAATAGGCATAATTTATCACAGAGGACATTCTTTTCTTCCAAACTTCCTCTTCCTCACATGGAATCTATTAATGCTTTGTTTAAGATCCTTGAGTGCATAGGACATACTCTCCTGTTTTCTTTATATTTATCTTTGACCCTATCACAGGTGATATACTTAATGCCAAAGTTGATATTCCTTGTAAAACGTGTCAAGAGGTTCAGTACATTCAGCCTGAAGGAAATAAATTTTAGATATAAATGGGAATGTGTAAGTTGTAAAATTTTATGCAGTAATTGAATATGTTCTGTTTAAAGTCACTTTAAATGTACAACAGCAAGAGTTACTACAAGGGGAACTGGAAAGTCATATAATAAAAAGAGAGAAGACAAAAGAAGGGAACACAAACTTGGAACATAAATGTCCTTATCTGAATTTATGTTTCATCTCCCCAGCTGCCAATTATTTAAAAGTTTTTGGGCTTAATATGAAAGAAGAAGACAAAAAATGAGGTTAGTTTTCAGTTTTGATCTAAAGGCTTTCTCCTTGCTTAGGTTATCAGTGAAAAAGTTAAGAAAACAGAGTTCAGTCTGATGCTTGCTAGCTCAATGCAAGGAAAACATCAATTTGTCCCACCCTAGCAAACCAGTAACAGTTTGCACAATTTGATTCTCATTCTAAGGTCTAAGTATTGTTTGTCTATTGATAATAAACTGTCTGGAGATAATAAACTGGCAAGATATCTGCTGTTCCTAGGCTCTGGTCAAGTGGACTTTTCTCAGCAGGGTTTTCTATTGAGTTTGACAGTAGCTGAGATTACAGAAAGAAATCTCAAAGTGGTCTTGAAAGGGTGTTTGAAAGATTGAGACTGTCACGAGAAAAGATCTCACACATGCAGAGGACAAGTGGATGAAGAAGGAGCACACACAGGCCATGAAGATATTGTCATTTTAAAAGATGGCAATTGATTTCCAGCAGAAAGAGAAAATATGGAAATTTTAGCCACTGAAATCAGCACAAGAAGTGACATTTGAAATGGAAGATGGATGTTAAAACAGCTGAGAGGGAAACGAGCAATTGCTAAGCAAACTTGAAAGTGAATGAGAATATTGAATGTCAAAGATATTGGAAGTAAGCAAATTTCTGGAAAATTCCAGGAATTTGTGAGATCACCAGGAACTGAAGGAACAGCATGCACACACACAAGGCAGTATTCTTTGAATCTGTATTAAACCTAGAATATGGTGTGAGGATCTCATTCACCCACGGATCAGGTTTGCATGGTGTGATCTTGCAGTCTGTTAAGAGGCAAAGAACATTTTTTACAACCTCCAGCTTCAGGGATGAGTCACTGTACCCCTAACTGGGTGAGTCTGAGCAGTGTCTGCTCTGAGCTGTGTCAGAGCCATCTGCTCTGCCTGCAAAGCCAGGCTGGTGCTGGCTGCTGCCCCCCTCCTGACCAGGATGCAGTTGTAGGATCTGAGTGGTGGAATCACTAAAAACACCACCCATTGATCAGGGGAAAGTGCAATCTGCTTGGGAAAAAAGTACATAGAGCTATAACAGGTCTTTATTTTCTCAAAATTTATGTAAATATGTCAACCAAATACTGTATATTTCAGTACCAAAAATGCCTCCAGGTCTTTGTCCAAAGAATAACATAATTTTATTGCAGTAAAAGGAGTCAGAAGCAGCCAAACTGATGGCAAGTAAACCTACCCAATTATGGACAAAGCTGTATGGTACTTTCAAAACACTGAACCACTCTGCAGAGCCATGCACTGATTCACTAATCACTCTCCTTTACATTTTAATCAAAGCAAATATAGCCATCTCAGCTTGTTTTATCCAAACATTTAAAGATTTTTCTCCCAGTTATAACCCCCTTATGCAATAATTTAGCACAATTATTTCTTACATGTATCCCATCATCAGTTATTTCAGTGCAAAAATAACCTGAATAGAGTTCTTTGTCAACATAATATGAACCATAAGCCAGCTTATTAAACCCTTTTGGGGGACTTACCTTGCTCAGAACACAGTTGTTATGCCAACTTTTTTTTCCTCTAAGTAAATCTGTATATCTATCACATTAAAAACACCATTTAAAGTTTCTTAACATGAAAACAATCAATTTCATTAATATCAAAAGGATTAACAGACAAGAAGTGGCATTATCATTATATAATAAACAAGAAAGTTGCCTGTATAGAGTTTTATAACAGAATATTCACTTTACAAAGTCTGAGGGTACCATCAACTCTGTAAAGCAACACAAGCTGAACAGTTCTCTGAAGGTTATTCAGTAAGGGATGGCAGGACAAAGCAGAGTTCTGAGGAATTGTAACTCACATTTCTTTGCTAAGGTATTGTAACTCACATTTCCTTGCTTCACTCATTAGGCACGATTTCTTCATTTAATTTGTTATTCTCTAATACTGTCTGAAGTAATCATAAATTAGTGGATAAAGCAGAACAATGAAAACCTGGTTATTTCTTATCAAGCAATTATGATTTTACTCCATGAACTAGTGTATTAATCAGTTTCCTTTCCCCCAGCTACTTTTTCTTTCATAATTGTGCTTGTGATGGAAAGTGGTTGGGTACTGAAATTACTTCAGGGCTTTCCTCCCTTCGGAAGACAGAGTTAGCTATTTATAGAGACTAACTCCAGGACAGGTTTGAGCATCTGCCTCCATGAGGAGGCTGAAGTCATCATCAGATCCAAGTGTAGGAAGGCAGAGTAGGTAAAATTCTGTCTCAAATGTAGGCCCACTTTAACCAGCAGTGTAACTATGAACTATTTTTTTAGCAGCTGTCTGCTGTGAATTTATGATAGCTGATGTTCGAGATTAAAAATCAGATTAGTTAATTTGAAGGGCATTGGAGGAAATTCCCAAAGGTTTCACCTCTATAATGTGTTGAGTCACATGTCATGGCTTCCATCAGTAGATATTTGTAACCAGAAATTGACATATATTTCAGTGGTAAATATAATAGTTATTGAAATAATTCATTCTAACACACTTTCTCCAACAAAATTTTTTCAGTGATGTACCTAATTTCATTAATTTAGATTTTTTTTATTGAGATAGCCACAGAAGTCCTAGATAAAGTGTTCTCAAAATCCACTGATAGTTGGAACATCAGTTATGACTTTCTGATGCTCTGTAAACTAGTTTTTCTAATGATTACTGTTCTCCAATAATGATAGTTGAAGAAAGATAGTGCTGGTTTTTAAACTATGTTGTAAATATAGCATAGATATCTATTCAAATAATGTCTTACAGGGCTTCATGCTGTGATCCTGTTGCAATATCAGAAGTTATGAGTCGTTTTCACACAGGATCTACAGGGGTGGCAAATGGCAATATAGGTAATCCAGCATAAATCACCAACAATCTGGTTCCATAAACATAGTAAGGCAGTAACACTTAGTGGACGTTAACACCATCCTGGTATCTCTATTGTTTAAGAAAAGACCTATAAAAAGCATGCAATTACTTAAACTGTTGTGCTGCATGAGAAGCTGTGGATGTCTCATCCCTGGAAGTGTTTAAGGCCAGGTTAGATGGAGCAAACTGATGTAGAGGAAAGTGTCCCCACCCGTGGCATGGGGACTGGAACTAAAAGATCTTTAAGGTCTCTTCCAACCCAGGTTCTTCTACGATTCTGTGCTTCAAAACAGTTGCTGCAATTTCATTTCCAAAGTAGCTGCAGCTTGCCTAATTTTAAACACAATGGAATTTTGAGCCTTTAGACAATGGCTTCACTACAGATACACAAATAGGGAAAATGGTCTATTAATTTGCTGCAGCATCCCCAGTTCTCCAAAGACGAGAGTTAAATGATGATTCATTGCAATCTTAATCATTTTAGGAATGTGTGAAGACCAGCAGTTATACAGAACAGTGCATATTTTTATGGTAAGGTGCATAAATGGCTGCCTTCAAGAATTGATCTATAAATTAATTATGGAATTTGCTATTATTAATGTATATGTTAGCCTCTGTTTCTTACTGGCAAACAGGGACAATCCATCTCATTGTGTTTTGTTATAAAATAGGGCCATTAAAAGTTGAGTAATCAGAAGTATAGAGTAGGTCCTCAAAAGGATACAATTTCATAGCAATATACATCCATAAATGTACACATATACATCTGTATCTCTAACATGAATGATCCCAGATTTCTTTTGAGGTCCATTTAATTAAAATGCAGACTTCCTAAATACTTAGTGGATGATACAGCCCTTTCAAAGTGGGAAAGGGGAAAAGAGTTTTTTACAGGACAAGTCTGAGCCAGCTTGTGGACCTTTTCTCTTTTCAGATTTGGAGATTCCCATAAGGAGAATTAAATTTGCTGAAGAACTTTGTTGCCAGACTCTAGGACCTATGATACTTAGGATGTTTCCCTGTGGTAAACCTGTCTTCCCACCAAATCAGAGATTTTTCTATTTCTAATGCCAGCCATGAAAAGAATAGGGCAACTCCTGCTGCATTTACTCAGGAAACATATTTTCCATTGTTTTCCCTGAAAACTAGTTTCAGATAAGTAGTAGTTTATATAAATGGGCTTTTATTATAGATGATATTTATTAAGAACAGTCTTTTACACATACATCACCAATGTGAAGGAAAGGAGCAAGTGTGTCAAAAAAAGGCATTTTGCATTAAAGGAGATGGGGAAACATTAGGAGACAGAGCAATGGTATAAGGAAAAAAAGAAGGAAGATCTGTGAGGAGTGAAAGAAAAGACACAGGCACAAAGCAAGGAAGCAGGCTGAGGTGAAAAAGTGAAAGGGAGGCTTGAGGTAAAAGGTGACAGGATCAGACCTTGTAGTCTGGAAATCTATATGAAGGAAGCAGAAGCCACTCATTCTGAAACAAACAATAAAGTGATCCTTGTCCTCTCAGTAGTTCCAAAGGAAAGGGCAAACTGCAGAAAGGAAGGAAGGATCAGCAGACTCATCTAGGGAAAGGGAGAATCATATCACAGAGACATATTTTAATGCATGGTGCTGGATTTTTATTGCTTGCCAAATTGTCTTTTCAGATAACACACATGAATAGAATTTATAGTGTTTCATTCTCTAATACAAACCATGCTTTCTCCTTTTATCAGCTCCATCCTGCATTTGTTGTGATATTCAGCTCATTTCCCTCTCAACACATTCATTGCAAAGGCTTTATGGACAGGAAGAGCAGAGAGGAAAATATTTTAAATGCATGCAACATTAGAGTCTAGTACAGCTCTGAAAATTCTAGACCACCTTGTCAAATAACTTCTCCTTTTGCTGTGGCTTTCTGGGACAGAGCTGACTGCAGTGCAGTGACTGCATGGAGCCTTCCCATTGTTTGCTGTCAGTGAGACAGCACTGGCAATACTCACTTCCCATTCACATGAGACATGGGCATAACCTTCATATAAAACAGGATTGAACAAAACAGTGAAATCAAGTCTTTCTTCCCAATAAGAGAAGAAGGTAGACCACCTTTTTGTCTAAATTGTAGCCAAAACAGGCTCAATATTATCCACCCTTTCAAATTTTCCTTACACTAAGACATCCAAAGGCAATTTCCTACTCTTAAAGTTCAACAGAAAATATTGATCTGCTGTAGATTTGCCTTTACACACATGGGTTCAAGCATGCACCCCTTTTTGTAGCAATCTTAATTAACATCTTTTTTTTTTGGCTGTCACCTATTTACAGCTCCCTAGTGACACAGGAAATTCTCTCTCTTTGGTATAAAGGAGAGATTAAACCTGCAGCTGTAATAATCCAGGTACTTTGAAGTTGATATGGAACTCCCCAAGAAGCAATGCCTATCTAGAAGTTCAGTATTTTTCAACACGTACCATATGGAGCATAATGATGATTCCTTCAAAACTTTTTGTGTAATCATTTTTTGTTCTCTTTTTACTCTGATTTGAAGCCTGAGTTCCAATACAAAACAAATTTTCAAATGAAAACCATGAAAAAAGCTTGCCAAACATTTCAGTTTGAAAGTGTCAAAACAAAATTTTCTGACCTTAACAGAACGTCTTTTCTTCCTGAAATAAAATTGTTGAATTTGTCAGGTTTCTGTAAAACATTTTACTTGGATGCATTGGCATTTATAATCTCTGATAAAATGTTCTGTCAAAATATTCCCAGCTGGCCCTATAATAAGGCAGTAGAGATTTCCACCAACTGAAGACAGGCCTTTTTTGTTCAGATACAGCCATTATAAGAAGAAATATGTACATACATAATGAAAATATTCTATGTAGACCCTTGTTTTTATTACTGTTTGCTATAGTCTTCTCCAGTATTAAAAATGAAAGATCAGGATGGGAATGTTCTCCTTATATTTGCAAGTAATCAATTTAAGTTACTTTGTAGAAACAATAGGGAAAAAAACCAAACCTCTATATTAGCTGAAAAATATGCAGCTGGTCAGAGAGAGCCTTTCTGGAGAAAGTCTTAGTTTTTTTCATTCTTCACAAAAAAGTGCACATTATTAAACCACGTGCCATGCTGCAAAAAAAAGCACATAGATATTACATTTATGATGTAGCAATCTACAAATTCAGCCATGTTGGTGTGAAAATCCTATGAAAAAATATTGTTAAAATGAACAAATTTTTTTTTTCTCCTGAATAAAAAACTTCCTTTGTATATTAAAATCCCACATTTTGGCAGTATTCAAAAGTTATGACATATCACTTACATGGAAATAAACCCTATAATGAATGTTCCACTAATGCTACCCATGTCATATATTCCCTGGCCCTCTGCTGAAACCATTAAACTGAAGCTCCATCTGGTTCTTATGTCAGAGGACTCCAGCAGACACTGGCATCACTACTCAGTAATCTGTAAAGATTTTACTTTTGCTACATGGATTTTTAAACTGTGTAGTGAAATTGATGAACAGACCACAAAGTCATGCTACTGTAAGAGAGAAAATTGCCAAAAGATGACAGAAGGCAGTAGAGAAATAAGGAAACAGAACTGGGCTAAGGAATTAAAACCACTCTCAATAAAACTTTTCTTTTTTCTTGAAGTCTCAGAGCAATACTAAGTTTAGTGGCCAATTTAGGCTTCAGCTTGGAATTGGATTTATTGGGAGAGAGAAGGGTGGGAAGGCTGGCATTTCTGAGGTGGTGCAGCATGGTGAGGAGCAGCTGCACAGCCCCTCACCCTGAGCTCTGCAGCCCCTGGCCCTGGGCTGAGGCATTTCTGCTGCCCATCCTCATCCTCAGTGCCTCACGAGACATTCATGCAGGCCAGCCAGCACTGACTTCACAGCGTGCAGACTCAACAAATGAGAGTAGCTAAAAGCATAATTGGGAAGGATGTTTATGCAGATCTTATCAATGAGAAATGAAGTTAGCAAATGCCTATAGTGAAAGTCTGCTAAATGAACTTTTTAAAAACTCATAAACAGGCTCATTTCTCTAATAGATCAGAAGGAGGTGTTTAGAGTTCCCAATTCAATTATTAATATGCTATTTTTAATGTTTTTTTCTGGTAGTAGTCTAATGATATGCTGCTCCCTATTTTCAGTACATATCATCCTGCATCACAGCCACTGGATATGATTTGCCCAAAATTTTACTTTCCTGACTGTTTACCAGCTGATGCTTTTAAGCCTATTTAACTGGGCAGACTAGTGAGCTGCTGAAGACATGGTCAAAACTTCCTCAGCCTCAGCTAATTCCTGTCTGGAGATGCCACTGCAACTTGAAGTGCACAGACTGTACCTTCTTTTTTTCCTGCTTGGCAGTGATTCACAGCTTCCTCTCATTTGTTCCAGTAAGTTTATTCTCAGTGAAATCCAAAGAGGTTAAAAGAAAACAAGATCTGAAAAGAGCTGAGGGGGCAGGTTATGGTGTGTGGATGTGCACAGCAATGCTAAGGAAGGGAAGAAAAGCAGTAAAAAGCAAGCACTGAGATCCTGAGACTTCCTTTTAGAAACAGATTTGCAGGAGGCGTAGGACTCATACATATTACCTGGTCAGGACAAGACACAATCCCTATTTCTGTTAGGAAGAAATCCATACTATTAAAAAAAAATGCATTTGCATTACAGTATAGAATAATTTTACATCAAGAGTAGTGTTATGAATTTGAAAGTGTTGAGAAAGACAGAATGAGGTTTGTAGTAAAATGAAATTATAAACATTGTCTCTACTGAGATCAGCCAGCTTGAAGTAGATAGCAACATGGAAATTCATCCCACTTGAGGATTTCATCTCCCTAAAGACAGCTAAATACAATCCTAGCTAATGATTCTTTTTTTTCACTTTCACTTCATAATGGTTTTTAAAAGCCTGTGCTTTCAGTACAGTATTCTTCCAAATCTGAAGGAAGTTTTCAAAATTACTTATTTCTTCTTTTCTTTAAACAGAATTGTGATAGATATTTAATTTCCTAAACTTGGATGACATGAGAACAAAAGAATATCTTAAAGTTTTTTCAAGTATTTCTATCATGGAGAGTGTCTGCTGAATATAGCATATAGTTTTCAAATTTAATCTCTTGAACTCCTATGTTTTAAAATACTGAGTTTACTCGTTGAAAATTAGATACTTTCTGGTGTAAAAAATTCACACAGAACTTTATGAAATCTCAAAATGGAAATTTTCCTCACTTCTTAATAAAACCTGTTCTTAAAATTAAGTCATTTAAGCATTTGAGGAATGTTTTGGAGATTAAATGTCAGGCCTCAAGAACATTAAGGCATTGTTTCTACCTATACCCTTTGCCTAGAAATCCACACTCAGCTGTGAGGTTGGGGCAATGCATCAGTGGTAGCTGAAGTTAATAAGAGGCTCCTTTTCTAGTTCAGTGAATAGCAGCTTATTCCTTTATTGCCTGTTGCCCTGTATAATCACCTTCCAATGCCATCTCTTTTTCTCCTTTTACAGCAGCTTTGCTTCAAACATAGAGCAAATCAGCCACTCCAGGTTTTGCTTTCTTTTCTTTTTAAAAGTAAGAGGTTTGTTCAATGGTTTTCTAGATTGTTAGTGTTTTGGGGGTTTTTGTATGTATGTCTGTGGGTTTTTGTATTTTTTATTTATTTTTATTTTTCCTCTTAAATAATAGTTCTACAGAGCAAATTATCTGTGATTAGTTCAATATTATTAAGTAGCCAGTCTTCATTGCATCCATAGACTGATATTGAATAATTTACTAGTTCTATGAAGCTAAGTTCCAATTTATTGATACCCTATTTGAGAGCTGCTAGTTGAAAGTGCTAGCATGTACTCCTCATGTCTAATACCATGTACAGGTATTACACAAAAAGCACTTATCTGGAAAAAAAACAAAAAAACCCCAGCAAATTCAGAAGAAGTAACTATTTGTTTGAAGGTGTGTGCATTTTAAATTTAACTTTACGATGGTTTCATCTAAAACACCTGATAAACCAAATTATGGCTGGAGAAAGGTATTGTCTCTTGCCTGCCTCCTTTAGCATCATGTAATTTGCTGGGTTTTTCTTCCCACATATTACAATTCTCTCAGTACTGTGCTTTTCTTATTATACAGATATCTTAATTTTAAGAACTAGGGCTATTTGTCATGATAGGAAGGAGCATTATAGCATAATGAATACTCTCATTTCCTCTAATTTTTAATAAAAAGTTTAAGCAGTTAAACTGTGCAATCCGCTGGAGTTCATTAATGACACTGCATATTTTAATAGTGTATTTATTATGCAGCCATACAGACAGAGTGGAAAAGATGTTCAGAGGATATTTTTTAGTTTCCAGTTTCAAATGTTGCAGGCAAAATGTAAAAAGACCTTCTCTTGTATGTCGATGCATCTGGAAATTCCAGAAAAACTGCTTTGGAAAATTGAAGGTGCCTGTTTTTTTCGACATTAAAATGTCTTCCAGAAATGTGGATAAACAGATTCTTGGGCTTTCCATTGGCAGAACACAAGTTCATTGGGAGTCAGTTCTCTGTCTTACCCTCTGCTGCAGCTCTACAAAACAGTGCACAGAAACAACTCCTGTGCTTCCAACTACAAAATACTGAAGTGATTGACTTGACAACCATCTTTGATACCCTTGTGATCACCTGCTCTTGAATATTTTGGTAATCATCTTCCCTCACATACTTTAAGAACAGCACACTGGACCTGGCTGGTCCTTGAACTGTCAATACTTATTATACCAGCTCTCCCAGTTAGCGTGGCTCCACTACATTCAACCTTCATATTTTATATAACTTTGGTCAGCTCTGCAAAAATGAATGCAGGATTAGCCCTGAAAAACAATTTAATCTTCATGGTGATTTAATTCTAGGCCTTTCTGAGGAAACTTTCCAAAGGTGCCCATGAGAGCTGTTAAATTATTCATTGTGAATAATATTTATTCCAAATAGTTTTTCCTGTTTGAAAAACAGGCCTCGTATTCGTTCAGGATTATCTGCCAGGTAGCCTAAGGGATAAAGTCTCTGTCCCTGGTTCAGGGACAAGTAGTCAACTCAAGCATTTGCCTGCTCCTCATGGTAACCCATTGCAGGTGCTTTCACACATGCAGCCAGCAAGAGTAGCCAGACAGAAAGCCAGACTAGGAACAAGCATTTTGGAACAGATACATAGGAGTTGGTTAAAGGATGTAATGCACATGCGTGTTAATGTTTTACACCACAGTTACTTTCACTGGAAATGGTTTTCTTTGCATTTCGGGGTTTCTAAATTCCAGTAAATAATATGCCACAAGTAGCAACAACTGAACTTGCTGTTTTTGTTCATTCAAATTGTCACAATTCACCTGCATTTTTATTCATGCAGAAGAGTACACTATGAGAGTGACATTTGCTACGGAGACATTTCCCTGTACAGAAAGCCAGATCCTTTCCCACTGACTATGTTGCTTGCAACTTTCAGACTGATAACGATTTTCAGTCACTCCCAATCTGGCTAATAAAACTTAACCCAGTAATTTAGATGTGAAAGACTATCGTGTGATTATTACAAAATTCCAGAACTCCTGCCCCCTCCTGGGACTATTCAAAAATAGGTGTATTTTTGGTGCCACAAAATGATAAATTGCAGAATATTTCTGGAGTTTAAATATTTCTGAGAGAGCAATTCTTCACACCCTGCTGTTTACAAGGGAAATATTGTCTACAAATAATACATTACATTAGCTGTCCTCTTTATCATAAAGCCATGTTGAATACTTGTAACATTTATAAAAAGACACCAACTGATTGCAAGATGAGCGTTACCCTTGAGCAAATTATGAACACATTTATTTCAGTCTTATGCGTTTGAAACTAATTTTCTGGTAATATCAAAAGTGTTCATAGAATTAATTTCCTGTCAGTTCAGCAGTATTCAAGTGAATATTTTATGATTTTGCATTAGCTGTATTTGTCTAGAGTTGTGACATGATCGAGTCATTCTCTGAGGGAAACACATTAATAATTAAACTCTGTCCAATGTGGAGTGCTAAAGATGACAGCATAATTGTACATTTCAGAGACCGTTTCACAAGGCAGAGAATGAGAATTGCCCTGCCACCATTTAAATGTCAATTTAGAATTTCTTTCTAAAATTAAAACGGTGTTGCAGAAAACAAAGAGAAAAAAGGAGGGGATAGAAAAACTGAAGCCAAATTTGAATCCTTGTCCCCTTTTTGCGTTCCCTTTCTTTTAAAATGTGAGCTAAATGTAAATGGCATTCCAAGAAGAAAAGGAGAATGGAGAAGGTAGATAAATGATTGGCTGTAAGACTTTCCCCCCCACCTTTCTTTTGGCTGTATAATATCATCACTGGTTGTAGTGCTAGAGCTGTTTAGATGATAAATGCAATGTGTATAGATTAGCTCCAGAGAAAATACTGCTACCTGACACTGAAAGCTTTGATTGGTTTCAGCCCTTACATTTGACTCTTTTTTGCCCCGATAACTTCAGCAGTATTTTAAGATTTTAATCTACTTTCTAGTCAAATACCCACGGATGGATCACTATTTTATTTATTATTTATGTTTCTTTTTCAGCTTCTGAAAGTGAGACATTATTGGGCTTTAGCTAAAAGATAATTCCAGAATTTCTGCAGAATATATTTTGCAAGCACTTAAGCTTCTGTGCCTGTATTATTCTGGAGAGACAGCTGAGCCACATTTACCAATTGTGTATGCAGACTACTTAATGAGCACGTGTTCTTAGAAAATGCATAAATTAGAGATATATCAATCTTTTTTCCCCACAGCCTGTGCCTGTCAGCATGCCAAAGATCCTCTTTTGACTGGAGTCCAGGTGATGCCTCTCTCATTCCCTGCATCTTTTACCACTTTTCCCCTACAGTTTCATAAAAGGACCCAAGTGAGAAAACGTAGCTGGATAGACTTGAGCAAATACAAATAAATGTAAGGTCTCCTTTCTGTCCCTGTGTTTTAGGTCCCTGCCATGTTGCCTCCATCTTCCATTTTCCCCTCTCCTGCTTCAGCCTGACAGAGCTCACTTAGTGTTCCTGCCTGTTCTGTTCAGCTGATCCCCTCCTGATAAATCCTTCCTTTCATATAAAAACATTTAGCAAATTGTATCTGCTTCTTACCATCTCTGTGTAGGTTCATTTGTGCTAAATCTTTTCCCTCACCCATAGTTTCCATCTCAACCATTTAGATTATAAGCACCTTAGGAAAAGCATTTGCTGCTCTGCCTCTGTACCTCATCTACCACAATTGTTGTTACTTGGCCACTAGCATATGAAACATGATTGATCATAATAATTCATTTCATTTCACTCAACCCACTTACATCTCTATGGTATAATTCAAGAACTATTTAAGGCAAACAGGAGCTTTCAATGTATACAATCCCTGTGTTTTAAGAGGCATGTTTCAGATTTTTTTTGTCCTACAAATGTGTAAAAGGCATATTTGATCTCAACGATGTGCCAATTTCAACAGTTGTTATTTTCTGAGCCAGTTAAATGAAAAGAAAGCAAGCAGAAGAGAAATTTCTATGATGCTAAAAGTGATTGATGTCCCTTATCACTGTTTGTATATGCTCATAGCTAGGATCTCACTAGAAATACACTGCTCAAGTACTACTTAAGTTTGTATTTACTAAAGATGAATTTCGCAGCAAACTTCGAAGTTTAAATATCATTTTAACATATTTAAGGAGCAGTAAAAAGGAGCATTATAGTATGAAATACACATTAGAAAGCCAGTGATTTTTTGCACCTCAATTTTTACCTGTATATTACTAAAGACAGGGAATGCTGATGGAAAGTTCAGACACATGGAATGAAAGAGAATAAATTAAAAACATGATAATAAAAACTATTTAGAGACCTGTACTATGTGAAACCATGACTAGGCCAAATTACAACAAAGAACACGTTTCTCATGTTAGATAACTAAGAAATAGTTGCTTTAAATGATATCCATGTCTGTATAAACTAGCAGCTAAATAACTTGTGACAAGTGGTTCATTTTTTACTGACACTTGTTTATATTACTTTCCTGTTTCAGTACAGCCATCCATGCTCTGTGAATTCATGCAGCCAGTAAACCACTTTTAAATTCTATAAAACTAACTAAAGCAAGAGAGGCTACTTTTGCCAGCTACTCTTGACTCATATAAAAAATCCATTCTAACTTTGCTATGAACCTATGTCAAGAAAGATCCCCTTACTCTAGTAAAATACAGAGAATAAAGCACAACTCGTCAGTGTTCACTACACCTTTCATTATTTCTGAGCACTCCTTCACCATGTCCCTTGTGCTCTCCACTTTCAACAACTGAATTGTCTCTAGTATTCAGATATTAGAGCTTTAGAACAACCAATTGCTTGTGTTTGTTGGGGTTTTTTTCCCAAATATTTAAGTTTATATGATATTTTAGAATAGATTGAAGTTTTTTTTCAGCTGTCATCCTTTGAAAACAGCATAAATAAGATCACACAAGATACTTAGTGATTCACACTATTAGAAGGCTGATAAATTTTTTCATTTTCAATTCTAAGAGTAGCTAATATTGAGGAAGCTGGTAGGATTTATCAGATATGTTTTTTTCCTTAGAACTTTAAAATACACCTCCAGAACATTATTTTTGAAGTAATTTGTCTTTTATTTCAATGGACTTATCTAGAAGAGGGTGATGGCACGACTCTATAGCCATGTGACATCTAGCACTTAAAATTCTGCCCTTTTTGAGCAAAGAATAGTATTCACACCTGGGAGACTCTAGTTCACTAGGTCCCTTTGGTCAATCTGTGGCCCAGTGAGAACACAGAACACTGAAGATGTGTAAACCTAGTTTAATAAATATTTATTGGTCCTGAGCATTCATAAGAAATTAAAATGTTAATGCTAATGCTTTAACAAAGTCTAATGTTGTGCTTGCACATCCTGGGATTAAAGTACTACAAACCCTTTCTCAGCAGTAGAAAGGAAGTTGACCAGACTCTTGGTCTGCTATTAAGTTCAGCAATTTTTTATTTTAACCACC
>VZTT01035874.1:0-15618 GCA_013400855.1 Buphagus erythrorhynchus | reverse complement strand
TCAGGTTTATACTGTTTATAGTTTAGTAATTTTCTTATATATTATTTTATATAAACATTAAGGTAAAACAAATATAATAAACAAAGTGTCTATTGTGATATTCTTCTAACAGCAAACAGACTTACCACTGATAGAACCAAATCACTTTAGCAAAAATCAAGACAATTTCTTTTCCTTAGCTTTCTAAAATGCCAGTTATAAATTCTGAGTCAGTTTGTAAGACTAAGGCAGCTCTGGATGTTTTCATCAAAAATGGAATCAAAATTATGCACGATTTCTGTGAAATTCTGTGCTCTGTCAAACTGGGTAAATGTTGAGAAAAGTTTGACAAATCATTTTGTCAGTTTAGAACAAGTTTTGAATGAATCCTGCAGCAAGAAAAAGATGCAAAGATGCAGCTGAGCTTCCAGCCTATTCTTTAAGGATGCTCTAAGTTAAACTGCATTAACCTCAGAAGAGCCATTTAAAAAGAAAATAAATCCTCAGTGCACACACGTGATTCTAGATGTTCTTTAGAGATGAGTATACGTACTCCAAATAATTTTAAACTTAATTGANCTCACCACAGTTTGCTTCATCTGACCCATCTGCACAATCTGGGTCTTCATCACACACCCACAGCTTGGAAATGCAGTGTTTGGTTGTTTTACACTGGAAGTGGTCTGGAGAACAACTGTTTTCAGCTTGAAACAAAAGAATTCCAGATCAAAATTAGAAATTTCCGTTAATATTCAAAATATGTCTTTTAAAGAAAAACAATTAAATATTTAAGAATCAGAAATTGGATATCTCTAGCATAATTTATGCAATATCTATAAGAAAAAAAATCAGGTTTATACTGTTTATAGTTTAGTAATTTTCTTATATATTATTTTATATAAACATTAAGGTAAAACAAATATAATNTCTGAGTCAGTTTGTAAGACTAAGGCAGCTCTGGATGTTTTCATCAAAAATGGAATCAAAATTATGCACGATTTCTGTGAAATTCTGTGCTCTGTCAAACTGGGTAAATGTTGAGAAAAGTTTGACAAATCATTTTGTCAGTTTAGAACAAGTTTTGAATGAATCCTGCAGCAAGAAAAAGATGCAAAGATGCAGCTGAGCTTCCAGCCTATTCTTTAAGGATGCTCTAAGTTAAACTGCATTAACCTTAGAAGAGCCATTTAAAAAGAAAATAAATCCTCAGTGCACACACGTGATTCTAGATGTTCTTTAGAGATGAGTATATGTACTCCAAATAATTTTAAACTGAATTGACCATAGGGGAAAACAAGAAATCTTTGATAAGGTTCTCTCACATGAAGGTCTGTCCCACCTTTACCTAAAGAATTCCGTAGTGCTTTTAAAAAACTTTCCTACCCCTGTTGAATAGCAATTTGCTCCCTGATATTATCATTCTTGTTTCTTGGGTTTGGCAAGATGAAAAATTTTAGTTAAAAAAGTTGGTTTCTTGTTATCCCTTTCAGTGTCACATTTCCATACACTTGGATATGGAACTACAACACATAATTCTGATTCTCACCAGGGGATTTCACAGTGCTTTACAAGAAAGACCTGCACAATGACCTTCACTGTACATAAGGAAAGACTTCAGTGTGAAATGTGACTCTGAAAACGTTACCTGGTAAGCAAAACAGAACAGTGGCAGAGCTGGAAAAAAAGTATTTTATGGATCCCAGACTGGTGACATTAGAGTGAGAGAGAATCTCACCTGTTATTTGTCCTGGGCCAGGAGCCCAAGTCAGTGTGGACTCACAGTCTCTGAGCTGTAGACTGTGCTGCTCTGATTTAACATCTGCCAGCTACACCTCAAGGTTTTTGGGAACCTTCCATATACCATGTGCAGTTCTTCCCAAGGAAAAGAAACTAATCTCCCTTATCTTTCACAGGAGTTTACCTGATCCTCTTAATCCGTTTTTAAAGAAACCCAATGTGCAAACCCACATAAAATGTTTTCTGCAAAACTTGTATTTACATCTCTCCTGAGCAGTTTGGAAGACAGCCATTAAACATGACCATCAACAAAGCATTTCTATCCTTAGCAACCCTTCTCCCCTTGGAGAAGGATTTGTTCTTTGCAGAAATGCAGCACATGCAAACCTTGAGAAAGCTGATCCAGAACAAGCAGCTCAGATCAGCAGCAGATGTGAGCAGCAAAATGAATAAAACACAGAGCTACATTTCAAGGCAGCCCCATCATCTTTGTTACAAAATGATCAAAGACACAAACTTACTCAACAAATTTCCATTAAAATTCTGAAAATATTTTCTCCACCTATATCTAAGAAATGTAAAGCAAAAACAAATATATGAAAAGTTGCATTAAAAGCTGAGCAAATGGAAATCCAGTTAAATAGATAAATCAATGAAATCTCCAGAGAAAGAGGAACAGAAAACGTAAAAAAAATCAATGAAAGAAAAGAGATGTAGAAGGAGCTTTGGATCTACAGCTTTTCCAACAAAAGATTCTGAAAAACATCTTTTTCCATTGAAATGCATTGCTGCAAGGCATGGCAGATGAAAGCCTCAAGAAGATGAGTCATTTGTGAGGTGGTTAAGAGTCAAATATATGTTTCAACCTCAGTCAAAAACCTAATTAAATGCCTGAAATTGTTTATATCCCCCTCTTCTTTGCAATGACTTTAAATTTGGGGTTAATAAATGGCATTTTAGTTTCCTCTTTTGTGGATGAAGCACTGCACGCAGTCCTGTGAATTAACTGTTTGCATGTTCTCAAATTATTTTAGATAGAAGACATTTACAGTGTTTTACTCCAGTTCTCTGTTTAAAACCAGCTACAGAGCAAAATTCTCTAAGCATAACTTACGACAGTCTCTTTCATCTTCTTCATCACCACAGTCATCCTGGCCATTGCATCTCAGGTTTATTGGGATACACTTCTGGTTCTTTGTGCACTTGAATTGGCCCGACAGACACACGTGTGTGTCTGTAAATTCAAAGAAAATAAAAATAACAAGTTAGTATGATTAAAAGTTGAAAAGATTCAAAACTTCAAAGGTCATGATGAAAAATGCTGTTTGTTGACAGAGTATGAAACATGACATTTAAACCAGTTTGGCCTGTTTCTGAAGCCTGCAGTGTACACAAGCACCTACCACAGTTCAGCTCATCAGAATTGTCCCCACAGTCGTTCTCTCCATCACAGATAAAGGCTGGAAGAGCACAAAGCCCAGTGCCACACTGGAAACGTCCTGGCTGACATCTGAATTCCGCTGGGAAAAGACAAAACTGCTGATAAATACTACCAGAGGAATGGTTAAAGTCTCACGATGGCTGCTCTTACCCCATGGACTAATCAAAAATACCTATAAACTTGTATTTCCTTTACAATCTCAATCTTAATATATATTAGCAATTAACTGGTCTATATATGATTGCCAGACTAATTTAAAAGTCTGATATCTTTAATTTGTGCAGCTCTAGTTACAGTGCCATGACACAGAGTGAGAATCCCCTGCAGGTTGAAGCTTACCAAAGGCTCAACAGAGACCTGCAATTTAGGATCTAAATGCTTGAGTTCCAGTCTGCTTTTAAGAAACTCCTTATCCCACTGTAATTCTATTTCCCAAGAAAAGCCTAATATTGTTCTCCAGCCACTGTCATTAGAAGTAATGAGCAATTATGTACCTCTATAGTAATATTATATATAAACATAGAGTAGTTTAGAATAAAAACTTATGTAGAATGATTACATATGTTAAAATTTGCTTCAGAGGCCTCTGCAGCAGGAAAAGAAAACTGATTATAAAATTGTAAAAAGAAGGGTGAGAGATTTCAATTAAAAAAAAATCAAATTAACTGTTAATTAACCAGAAGATTATATAACAGAGCATTTTTTTCAAATATAAGCTTAAGGGAGGAGAAAGCAAGGATCACAGAGAGAACATTGTTGTTGCTCAGAAAGCCGCAGTAAATAATAATATGCATCTAAACTTCTATAATTGCAACAAAACACAAGCAAATGAGATTAGAATCCCACATTTGTATTACACAGGAAAAAAACCAAATAAACCTGTCAGAATTTCGTATTTATGCAAAGAATTCCACAACCTCAGAGCACAGCTTCAAAATTAAAACCTTTAGCGACAACATAACCGCGATGAAGTGAAGGTTTGAAAGACGAAAAATACGTATGATTTTCAAAGACCTTAAAAGACTCCGAGACCAAGGGACATAAAAGAGTGCTGCACACAAAAATGTAAAAAAAAACAAAATCCTCTTCCTAAACTTATTTTATGAAGTGCTTTGTTTGAGCTGACACGGCTGGCCCCAAAAGGCGGCGCGCACTTACGGCACTCGGCGGGCTCGTCGGAGCCGTCCCCGCAGTCATCCACCGTGTCACACTTCCACCAGAACGGGATGCACTTGTCGGTTTTGCAACGGAACTGCAGACAGGAAAGGCCAGCAGGAGGAAAAGGTTGCGTGTTAACATTTATTTGTTTGTTTATTTACTTACTCATAAGCAGGAATAGCGCGGTTTTGGAAAATCAGCTTCGCTGCTCGAGGCGTGGTTGCATTGATAATTTCTGGTTGTTCATTTTACCAAATATTCTAAATATTTTTTTGTATTTTAAATATTTTAAATATTGTTTGGCTTTTTTTTTTAATTTGGAGGTGTTTGGCACTGAGCTTGCCAAGTGACAAAAATCACAGTATTTTCAATGACTGTGTTATGCTGGATTACAATGCCCCAACACAGACTGCTCACTGCATTTTGCTGCATTCTGTGATTTCATTCTTGAAGGTCTTATTCAAAGCAAACAATTCAATTCTCAATTTTTGTAGACCGTTGAAGCAGACAACATCATTTTTCCAGACAAACCCGAACACTCACAGTTATAGAAAAGAGCCTTAATGTGTGGTGTTGTGTACAGTATTGCTTACATTGTTTGAATTAAATGAACAAACCAGATGTAAAGCCTTTCAAAAGGATAAAACATCTGTAGAAAAAAACTGAATAATCCTTTGTAAGAAGGCTGGGCATTTACTCTCTACTCAGGTGATGTACCTTTGTTCTGACTGAAAGAGGAATGCAAACAAACAGTACAAATTGATGCAATCTTCTAGGGCTAAACCTAAAAACTGAGTACATTATGTGGCTCAGGTCAGGGAGAAAAATCTGGGTAGATTATCATTCAGCTTTTAAGATATGTTTGTTTTCCTACCTGGTGTCTCTATGAACACAGAAAGGAAGGAAACCAAAAGGTTTAGAAGGACAAGACATTTCATTTTCTGTCACTTTGCAGACTTTTCTTCACATTTTAAAAATCATTGATTATTCAATAAAGCTGTATGTAAATGGTATATTAAATTTGGTGCCTTAGCTTAGTTTATCTTTTCTGCCAAGAAAAATTAGGGTTTCAAAGGCACTTATGTTATGGAACCTATAGTTGGAGCTACATCATTCCTGTACCACTTTGAGGGACTTGCTGTGTAACAGGCTGGGTCTCAGGGCAGCTGCTGCAGCCCCACACAGACCTGCAGCTCACAGGGCTCCAAAGGCAGGAGACAAACAGAAACTCAGACAACTGTCATTCTTTGTCTTTTCTACTTGCTCTGCTCACCACAATGGACTTCAGTCTGTCAAAATGGCATCAGAAAATTATTCCCAGGAACTAGGTACTAAGTTTGAGATGTTATGAAAATACTTGCATTCCCTTCTAAACTGAGGAGACAAAACCCAGAAAAATCAGGGATCAGGGTCATAAATGGATGGTCTTAAATGGATGGAGTTTTGGTGTTCAAGAGTCTAATGGGATTTGTACTAAGCCATTTCTCATGTCAGATGAGCCATCAGAGGATGGTCTGAAGAGACAAGACCAGTTTATGGACCATCTGAACCATCTGACTCCTTTCCATCAGAAATAGCCAATGGTGGCTATGCTGTCAAAAATGATGACATCATAGGAGCAGCTCTGATTTGACAGCATCATCTGAAAATCTTAAGGAGAAAAAAAAATTTTGCTGCTGATCTCTGCATCTGACACTATCAGACTGATGAGTTATCAAACAGTAAACAGATTGCAAACCTGGAAAAAAAACATGAATAACCAATGTCAACCTCTAACTTCCTGTCTGAAGCTGTCTCTTTTACATAATTCTGCTCTCCACTCTGTGGAATCCACCAGTGATAAAATATTGCTCCTCAACTATCCAAGATGTGATGCTATTTCTTGAATTCATAGTACCACTGAATTAATTAGACTGGAATGGAGCCATTCAGTCAACTGCTAGTATATAAATTCACTGTGGAATAAGCTTATAATGGCACTTAAAGAATTCTTTTTTAAGTGCCTTTTTTTAAGCCAAATTTGAGTAACTAAATACTGGGGGAAATTGGTAGGAAATTCCCCATTTTAAAAGTGATTTACATCTTAAGGAAACAGAGAAAGGCAGTGGGCAGGTCTCTTAAATAAGATTATTATTTTCTCTTAAATAAGATTATTACTTGAGAGAAACTGTACCTCTTTTATTAAGGTGGCCACTGCTCTCTAAAAATTAGGAGTAGAACTATTATCCTTAATGCTGGAAATCATTATCATGCATCATGATATAGAACATTGTAAAAGGTCATTAGCACAACTCAAATAAAAAAGAACTACTAGAAAATCAGACTAGCAGAAACATTTTAAAGGCCATACGTATTATAACAGTCAACCTACTAATTGTCTGGTTAGAAAAGTCCAAAGGCTTTTATCAAAGTGGTTCTCTTATAAGAAATCAGTATGTTTTACTTATGTTAAGAAAAAAAGTGATAAATGTTTAGTTTAAGTAATAGGGAATACAGTTTAGTGTTTTAATTGACAATTTTTTTTCCCATTTTACCTATTGGATTGTTTTTAACGCAAGTCTATCATTTTCCAATCTTTCTAACCAGACTGAGCCTGTTTTCTTTTTTTTAATGCAAAATTCATTCACGCATCCCAAACCACTGTTATACACCCTTTGTATTTTGATCTTTCAGACAAATATTTTTTCAAGGCTATTTTTAGGGGTTTAGCAGCTGCATTTGTCGACACTTGAAAGCGAACCAGCCCTGCATTCTTTGGAGAAAAAGCCACCTGCAAGCCTGTTCCCCACTACACCTTGGAGTGCAGGCCTGAGTGTCCAGCCCCATTTGAAGCCCCCATTTCTGGGCGCAGGCTCCAGTCTGGGGGCAGGAGCAGAGCAGACACACAGGAGCAGAGCAGACACACAGGAGCAGAGCAGACACACAGGAGCAGAGCAGACACACGTACCTGGCTGGCGGTGCAGTTGGACAGGCACGTCCTGTTATCCGCGGCCAGGTAGAAGTTGGTGGGGCAGGCACACGAGTGCAGCCTGCCAGGGGCCAGCAGGCACAGGTGGCTGCAGCCACCGTTGTCCAGCGTGCACACGTGTCTGGGCACTGTGGACAGAACAGGGGAGGTGGGTCAGAGCCTCTTATCTCAGCACACTTTGGGGTGTTTGCTTTCTGGAGGAAGGAAATTGTGTTCCGTGTAGTGTCTTTACAACGCCATGTCTCAACTCAAAAACCCGCAGAGGCAAACTCTTCCTTCTGCCTTTAAGCTATTCTCTGTTGTATGCAAAAATGAATTATTACCATGGCTGTAAGTTCAATACTGAAAGACACACAGGAGCAAAAAAAGCACTGTATCTTTTTTTGTTTTGTTTTGTTTTGTTTTTTTTATAATGAGAGAAAATATTAGCTTCTCTAGGTCAATTGCCAAATAGCGTTCAGTTACAATTCAAATACAGAGATATCAGCAGATAAGACACAATCATACCACTCACATTCTCTGACATTCCCTCAGTCCAGCAGTATTCTTCTGCAGTATTAACACTTCTCAAAGAGCCAGGTTAAAAGTTTTCATAACACACGGTTCCCCTCTTAAAAATGGTAACTTGTACTTTAATGCAACTGAACAGTTCTGTACTTTCAGTCGGTATTTGGGTTAATTTTTAAGCATATAAATTATTTCTCTACTGAAAATGTTTTGTTAGATGTATTTAAATTCCAAATGTGCTTAAAACATTAATCACAGATTCATGTTTAAAAATGATAATTTGAAAACTTCCACAATACGAAACAGAACAGAAACAATCATTGCAGATAAATGAGCATGCAGTACCTCAGCACGTGGTTACTCAGTTAAATACATCAGTGAGCTGCTTGGAAAGCAGAGACAGAATAATTACCATCAGGCTGCCTGTAAGAGTGATACACCTGGATGTCTGTGATGGTGTGCCACGAGTGGATCAGGGAGAGCCTGTCTGAGCCCGAGGTTTTGTGGGCACGGCTGAGGGATTTGGTTTTCCCGTCCGTCCAGTAGATGTAGTCTTCAAACAGTGTCAGTGCAATCACCCCTGGCATGTCCTGATTAGGGACTGGAAGGGAAGATGCTCAGGTTAACGTTCACCCTTGGGAAACTGCCAGCCAAAATATTCCCCACTGCACGGGCTGACAGAGCAACTGCTATGGAATTCCTGAGAATAATTACACCACACCAGAGGTCCTTTATTACCAGCTGCAGTGAAGGTGGATGGAGGACAAGCCCTGCTTGCTTAGAATTTGTTGGCCCAGTCAGTGTTAAAGAAAAGAGAATTTCATTTAAAAAAACAACCTCCAGATTTTAAACTAAAGACATGTCAAACTCTAAAGAAATAAGCAACAAACATAACTTTCCCTACTCGTTGCATAAGCAATATAAATTGGCTCTTTTACTGGAATAAAAGTTATTAGAAAACATCCAGAACATAACATATACATCTCCTGATGCTCTGTGTTTAATACCCTTTCATACAATTAATAGCATTTTATTGCATCAAAATATATTGACAAGAGAGATAGGAAAAATTAAAAAGAATTGACATTAAAATAACCATTGCAGTAAAATGGATTATTGATAATTTCTACCATCACCAAACACACAATATAAAAAAATAAACAGCGATGATGATAGTCCATCTCTACACTACCACAAAATTATGAGCCAAAAACATTTGGAAAAGGATGGAAGAACAAAAGGGAGAAAAAGCTTTGGAGCATTCTTTATCCTGTAGTACACTCCTTAATCCTGAAGTATTTATTCTTGGTAAACAGTAACTGCATGCCACTTTTTTTTCCCTCTATCAATAGTAATTATCCTAAATGTCACAGGAAAATACCTGACTACAATAATTAATTTATAAATGACAGTCTTTTGTTATGAATCACTCTAATTACTGAAAAGGCAGCCCAGATCAGCCGACTATCATGTATAACCAGCACACCCTTAACACCTTTACCTCATTTTCTGCATCTTTTTACCTGGAAAGTGCTGACACAGAGTTGGCAAATCTCAGATTCCTGTTGGAACATTTCATAGATGACTGAGATCTGATGACTGATGCTGAGTATATGGAACAACAACTTAGAAAATTCAATTTTCTATCCAATAGTCCTCCCAGTACTGAACTCCAGTGCAGGGCATGTTGCCCTCTGGTCAAGGAGACCTTGCTGCTTAGGCATGAAATTATTTTGCCCTCTTACGTCTCCATGAACCACATCTATCACACTGAAATAACAACGTGACATTTTTGAAAGAGCTTCAGAGCATTTCCGAGAATTCAAAGTCCAAAGAAATCTCAATTTGGGCGCTCATTACAGAGGCAACTTTGCCACAGTTCCATGCATGGTACAGTGCAAGAAAAGCTGTTATAATTTCTGTGACTTGTAGAGTCCCATCGTGCAATGAGAAATACAAACCAGGCTGACAGGAGAAGCAGGATGGGACATCAGAAACTGCTGCCCTGAATGAGGCCCCGAAGCTTTCCATAAAACTAATTATTTTATTTTTGCTTCCATTCTGAGACAATATTGATTCATATAAATTATGACCCTTGCTACTACTTTTGATATCAAATTAAAGATGTCAAAGGTCCCACTCCAGTCTCTCTAAAGACAAAAAATGTCCTCTTTTATCTGTTTTCTTTTTTTTCTGATCAAAGTTAAAATTAAAATCAGAATAAAAGGGCATATAAAAGCCTTAACAAATATGAAGAGATTTGTGTAAAAAAAAATTATTTTGATTTCATCATCTTTATTATTGCCCACCAATAAAAAATACACCAAATAGTCATCCTTATTTTGGATATCCAGGAAGCAAACCCCCTATCCTAAGCATAGATATATTGGTTTTGTGGATGTTTGTGGGTGGCCAATTTATCCTGCCTTCATTGGACTAGACATATATCAGAATCCAGATGAAAATTTATATTCATGAGCTAAAGAAGATTCAGGAGATTACCACACACTGCCTGATTTGTCTCATCACACTGCATTAACAGGGAAGCCAAGTTAAGAGTGTGGCACAAAATAATAAATATTACAGTTAGAACACTACACACAATAAAACTGGTCATTGACTCAAGTACAATTCTTTTTTATTTAAAAAACAATAAATTCTGCAAGCACCAGGTTTAAAAGCTTAACTCTTTCAAACTTCTTAAAAATAAATCCACCTTATCAGGAACAATGCAACAAATATTAGACTCGGTTCTTTTTATGTTCTTTAAAAGAAGAATGACAAAATATATTTGTTTCTAAAAACTATGTTTCCTATTATCACCATTTATAGGTATAAAGTTGAAACTTTCAATGGCTTAACACTCACAGATTCAGGTTGCAGTTTTTCCTGTCAGTATTTTTATTTCTGAGCAATTCTGTAATTTTAATGGGCTTCTGCATTAACTTTGCATTAGGTCACAATCAACACAAACTTCCACCATTTAAAGCTGTAAAAACTACATGTATTCTATTGTGAAATGTAGAAAAAGTTATTAAAAAATCAATTAAGAAAGCAATGAATAGTACAAATTTATGCAAATGAAAATCCACTTGAAGTAAAACAGAATATAAGTACAGAATCACTGGAGAAATATTTCTTACAAAAATTCTAGACTGACCATAAAAATATAAAATTCTTATAAAAGAAGAAATAATAATAATTACATAATAAAAAAAAACCTCATAAAATTTCTTGTGAGCTGACCATAAAACTCAATGTATTTTCTTGTAGAAGATAAACCTGTAAAGCCTGAGAGAGTTTTCTGAATACAGGCATTGAGTGGCAACCAATTCTGACTTACTTTACTCTTTAAGGAATAGTTCTATCATAGCTGAATAAAATTTTTCTTCACTTTTTAGTATGTTATAAGCAAGGAAACATCAGGACTGTTGACATGTAAGAGGTTATAGAATTTACAGCTGCCATCAACTGTGAATGACCAAACAAAAATGAACAGAAAAATGAAGTCATTTTCACATCTGATTATCTGGTGAAGCAGTAAAATACCCTCTCATGCTCTTTGTTCTTTGCATTTGAGGACATCAGTGTTTCACACGTTCCAAAATTTCAGGCAGTGAATATTGATTTTTTATAAATGTATGGAGTGGTAGAAACACCCACTTCCTTTTTTCCACTCTTTCTTTGAACTCCAAAAAAGCTTTAGCTGATCAATCTTGTCATAAATGACATACGGTAATTAAGTGTTGCAATACTAATTATTAACCCTACAGCAAACTCTGTGGTGTGAATCACAGTTTTAAACAGGAAAGGAGGACTCATTGTTCCTCTTTCTTTGGCAATCACTGCAAAACCAGATAATTTTTGTGAAAATTTAAAGAAAAGGCAGGTTAGTCATAGCAAAGCACCTCTGTTTCCTCTGCATCAGCTATTTGAAAACATTTTATGACATTGTAAACCCATTAGTAAGAAAGGAATATACTCAGTTAAAGCTAAAAAATTTATTTTGTGATTCCTTTCTCCACCACAGCCTCCTCCTCCCAGAGCTGGCAAGTTCCTTGCAATTCCTCCTCTTCCAACACACTTGCTGCCAACTCTGATTCTCTTGTGGTGTTTCATTTTGTCCATAAATCATGGATTTTCTGACAATGAATGCTAATCCCAAACAGTGCTTGACCAAACAAGCAGATGAGAAAAGGGGCAAGAAAGAGGAGGCAGAAAGGAGAAGGAGTGCACAGGCCTTTCAGAAAGCTGCAGAAAATAGGAAGAAAAACCACAGGCAGGGAATAAAAGGGAAAAATGAGGAGGCTGGCAACAGATCAGAAGTGGTGGGAAATAAAAATTAATAGATACTCGAAGACAAATAAAAATGACAATATATAACACAATAAAGGAAGATAAAGTGCTGCATGAACTTAAGAGAGGAGCCACAGGAGGGAACATGATTATGTAGACACATGAGAAACATGACAGACTTAAAATATATCTGTGTCTCTCCTGCATTCTGTATGAATTTTGATCCAAGAATATAAATTCACAGTCTGTAAGTCATATTTGTGATACAAATGTTTACTTTTCTCTGAGAAGTGAACTCTACTTCCCTTATATTTTCTCAGCACATTTACTTAAGCATAAAAAAAATGTTCATTTGATTTCAGGAATGAAAATCATTCCATCTAGGATTCCTGAGCTATGAAACCTGCTTATGGAGAAGCCATACAGAAGTGAAGCCCAGCTCCCTTGGCTCTTATTGAAACACAAGTTTTTACAAAAGTAAAAGCAAATACAGTAACGTGAATAATAATAAAAAAGGTCTCACTAGCGGGGGGTAAAATCAATGTACCAAGAAAAAGTGTCCTTTAAAGGACAAATGTTGTCTCCTTCTAAGAGGAAAAAAAACCTCCCCCCCAAAAAAACCACAAAAAAAACCAACCACCACCCACCAAAAACAAAAAGCAAAAAAACAAAACAAAACAAACAACAAAAAAAAAACAAACCAAAGAAAAAAAAAAACCAAAAAAAAAAATCAAGCAAAATTATCAGTGCCCTATCATGTCCAGAAATCAGTTGATCACTTCCATGACAGAAAAAGCAGAAAAAGATGTGTCCCTCCCCTTTCCAAATAGAAGGGACTGCAACCTTGCCTCGCCCTTGTGCAAAATCTACAAAACAGAAGGGGTGAAAGATTCCTGTTAGGCTCTTCCCAAACCTTCACCCAGCTGGAGTGACAGTGCTGGGAAGCAATTGCTAAATGTAATTAATTGTTGTTAAGCAGTAATTTAAATGACTTGCTAGCTCCCTATGGCATTAGAGCAGTTTCTGTTTAAGAATTTTGGCACCCAAACACAGAAAATGTACATGAGTGACCAGACCTGAAAAAACAGCTTACACTATTTTGAATTCCACTCTGTGAAACTTGATTTTCTGAACTGCAATAAAACAGAAATAAAAAGCCTGCTGACATCTTGATCTAAATGGAACCAGTGGTAATCTCCTAGGAAGGATTACAAACTCTGCAAAGACAAATTGCATCAAGGAAGAACAACACTTAATGAGAAAATAGCAATTAAACCTACAAAACCAAATAAACTTGGAGGCTGCTGATCTCTTCTGCAGCAATGACTGGCTCCCACTGTCCACTTTGCAAGTGAACTCCCTTGGAGCTGTTTCTGTCTCACTTTACATTCAACTTGGAGCCCCTCTGAGACACAGTCAATGCATTTACTACTTACTCCTGATGCTTGCTCCCTTTGATAAGAATTTGAAGTGCTTAGTCCATAAAATTAATAATGAATAATGACAATAAGATTATCTCTATTAAGCTTGTGACAAAGTATGTAGTTTTGACAGATATAATGAAATTTAAGTATATTACATCAAAATATTTTACATTTTAAATATGAGATCTTTTATAACCATTATTACTTTTATGAAATTGACACTTTGTTTAAAAACCTAAAGCTGTCAAACTCAATGAACAGAAAAAAAATATTCATGGACTATATAGATTAAGTCCAGCAACTGAAGCCATGTTTCACATTTAAAAAGTAAATTAAAAATACAGTTTTAGGATGCTATTACCCATATCTTTAATAACATGTCCATGAATAAATATTTCTTTCTGCAAAATTAATATATACATCACACATCATATTGGGTTAAGTGTGGGAGATAAAAGTGCTCGCATTCAGTGGTGGGATATTTTGCCAGTATAAAAATGTAACTGAAACAATGAAAACTAAGAATATTTCAGTACAACAAACTCACACAAAACTTGTTATACATCCCCAAACTGCTATCACTAAAGAAGCAGGAAATTTTGACTTAAATCTAAACATCTTAAGGTACTAATGTATTTGAGATATTAAAGCTCACTATTAGATATAACAACACCATGAGAAGAGATGCATACATTTTTCAAAATATGCCTGTAAAACCAGTTGACCAAAACCAGGAATGAAATATTTTATTGTCCCACTTTAAAATGTTTCATTACCTCTTTAAATTCACTGTGAGCAGTTATTTATATGCCAGTTGCTCCATGGCAGTACAGAGCAGTAATTAAATTATTCTCAAATATATACAAGTCGCTATTGAGTAGAACAACTTAGTGTGATAGTGAGTTTCAAAGGTTTTTAAATTATTTTTCAGATTTGCAGAAATTTTTCAGATTTGCAGAGACCCTTTACCTGGCTGCCAGCCCCTCACCTTAGACTCCTGCCTTGCTGCTGGTTTTGAGATCCATTCCCAGCAACTTTCAAGCTGTGCCTTCTTTTATCTTTCCCCCTCCTGCCACCATCCAACTGTAAGGACATAAACTGCTGGGCCACTTTGGTTTATCTCATTTATCTTCTGCTGAAACCATGGGAGCTGTTCAACAGTGCAACTCCCTTGATCAAACCCCTCCCTTTTTCCATTGTGTTGGTATGGACAGGGAGAAAACAGAAAATCTGTGGTTTATGTTCTCTGTCGTGATTGCCCCTGACAGGAACAACTGCAAGAAAAAATTTGTGATGGCACAAGTCCAGCTCATAGAGAAGTTTAAAGTAGAGTGAACTATTTTCAGGAGTTTATAATCTAATCTAATTTGAGCATATTTCACAAGACCAGTGGAATATACTGAAACCAACCTGTTGGCAATGTTCATAAACTGGGTTCCATAGACTGGAGACTGGGGAACCTTAAAGTAATGTAACTGTGTGAACTGCCTTTAATATAGGTGAATCTGAAACATTTTTCCTGAATATTATCATTTAAAAGAGAAGGAACACAATAAAATGAAGTAATCAGATTTATGAAGACATATGGATTGGAGAATTTTATAGGAACAATTATGAAAAGTGAATCCAGAAGTCAATAATGGAGAGGAAGAAATTGTCAGTTTGTGATGTCAGATGTGACTACAATGAGTAATTCTATAGAATCCTCAAAAGTTGGGAAAAAACCTGTTGTCATATCAGGGCTACTTCTCATCTTCTCTGAGAAACAAAGTCTCTTTTCAAACTTCTCTAGTTTTTGAGCAATGAAAACTTCCAGTATAAATCTGGAAGGAATTGGTTTCTATAATCTTTTGGATCACTTCTACATTCAGTCAATTTTATGAATAATTGGATATACTCTCTCATAAACTCTGGTGGCAGAGTCCAAAATTAGACACAAATACTCATTTTCTACCTACAAACTCCTTACAATAAGCAGCTTTTGAAATTACAGGCACTAAAAATTAAAATGATAGTAATCTCCAAACCCTTTCTACTTGCTACTTCAAAACTTGCATATATACTCTCCAGTTCTGAGAATTGCAAACATTCAGGCAGAAGCTGTCTCA
>VZTT01035872.1:11035-22702 GCA_013400855.1 Buphagus erythrorhynchus | reverse complement strand
AAAAAAAAAAATAAACCACCAAAAACACTTGCCATTGCAGAGACTCTAATAAACCCATCACTGATTGCTGCCACACTTCACTCTTCAGCCAAAGATTTGATTTCATGGTCTCCTCATTTTTGCAGACTGGTGTGTCCAAATTCTTTAATTTGTTTATTTAGATGCTGTTTCCTTAGAAACATCAGCCCACATATTTCACACAGTTTAATCTCTGTTCTACAAATTGAGAAAATAAAATGCAAACAAGCNTATTTACCGCTGAGATCCTCAATACAGTTTAATATTGAGTCTGTGGGAGTGCTGGGAAAATGAGATGAAGAGAAGTTTCAGAACTTTTATCCATTATTTTGCTTCCAGAAGAGAATTCTTGTCCCAGAAACAATTTTTGTAATTAATTTAATTATTAGACAACATCTGGGGTGCCCTAGATGTTGATTTATCATTGCATAACCTCTCTTGTTGATTTTTGAGCAGTCTTGGGAATCTGTAGAGGTCCCAGCTGACTGGAAGTTGGCAAATATTGTCCNGCAAATATTGTCCCAATTTTCACAAAGGGCAAGAAGGATGACCCTAGGACCCATCAGCCTCACTTCAGTGCCTGCTAAATTATGGAGATTATTCTGGGAGGTATTGAAAAACACCTGAAAGATGAGGCAGTCATTGGTGACAGCCAGCATGGCTTCATGAGAGGAAGGTCCTTCCTATCAAACCTGATCTCCTTTCCACCAGTTTCTGTGGTGACCAGCGACAGGGTCTGAGAGAACGGCCTGAAGTTGTGTCAGGGGAGGTTTGGGTTGGATATCAGGAACACCCAGAGGGTGGCTGGGCACAGCAGCAGCCTGACAGAGTTCAGGAGTCGGGACAATGCTCTTGGGATCATGGTGTGACTCTTGAGATGGTGCTGTGCAGGGCCAGGAGCTGGACTCCATGATCCTTGTGGGCCCCTTCCAGCTCAGCTTATTCCATGATTCTGTGATTGATTATAAATTAAGTACAAATACTAGGAGTACCAAACTACGCTGTACATTTTAGCTTTTATGGCCAAGTAAACTTCAACTATGCTGTTGGATATTTTTAGTGTTTCTCTTTTCCTTCACAATGCATTTTAAAAGGGATATGAACATTAAAAATAAAAAGCTCTATTATTTCATTCTACCATGTTTCTATTGTGATGAGAAGCTTGAACAGTTTACTTTCTCATTGGCCTGCTATAGAATAATTTCAGTTTATAGGTTATTATAACTGAATGAAAAAGTTAACATTTTAATTTTAAGGTCATTTAATTTTAGGGTCATTCCTCCTATGTCTGTTTATTTTGGGTCATGTTGTCACCCCCTTGCCCCCCAGACCTTTTTCTTTTTACCTCCCAAATGTCATAGTTTTAAAGAACAAAACTTGCTTCCCAAAACTGTTTTCCCAAACAAAGCTGCATTACAGGGACCACACCATTGCTCATGATAAGGAATTTGCATCCAGGTCTGGGGGAGTAATTTTATGTCACATGCAAAACGTGTCTGGATAAATAACAAAAGGAAGATTTGCTTTATATATATAAAGGGTACTGTCTCAATAAACATGATTTCTTTCTATAATCTAAAACTTTTTCCAAATATTTATAAAGTCCTTCCTTCATATGCTTTATTTTGCCTGCCTTGAATACTTCCTCTAGATTTTGAAATAGATAATGCATAAACTCCCCCCCTGAAAGTAACCTGGCAAAAACCATTTGTGTCAACCAAAACATCCTTGCCAGATCCTAGACACAGAAAAACAATGTAAATCCAATGCATCAGTTACATTTCTTTCTAATTTTCTTTCAGAATAAAGGCTATCTTTCCTCTTAATACAAGTAGGTGTTAATCTAGCAGTAACCCAGACTTTAAGGATCCATGCCTTAAATTTTAGAAGACTGGTGACAGCCAAAAAAACAGTGGTGGAATGAAGATAAAAGGAGCTCACCTTAATAATAATGGAATATGGAGCATTTTATTACATATCATGGGTCACTGTTTCACTTTCAGTCCAGGGTAGTAGTGACCTCAGACTGTTACCTCATGAGAGCTGTTTCATGATCTCTATAAAATAAGTTGCTAAGTTCACTGCATTTTCCTGTTGCCAAATATAAGAATGTACACTTTGATGTAATCTAGCATGACTTTTACTAGCATAACCTGAGAATCTAAGAAAATAAGGTGACACATTGTCCTGGTTTAAGCTGGGATAGAGCTAATTTTCATCCTGGCAGCTGGTACAATGTTGTATTTTGGATTCAGTATAAGAATAATGTTGGTAACACTGATTATTAAATTGTTGATATGCAGTGCTGGTAAGCAATGTGCATCACTTTTTTTCCTTGAGTTTTCTTCTACTCTCTTTTTGTTATTGAGCCCCCTTTTCATATCTATTATTATTAGTAGTATTAGTAGTGTATTTTATTATATTTCATATCTTAAGCTGTTATTATCTCAACAATGGACTTTACTTTTTTCTGTTTCTCCTCTCCTAGGTGGAGAAGGGAGAAAGAAGTTGTGGAAGAATCTGTCTTCCAGATTAGGGCTGAATCAAACAGGTGAAGAATCTTGAGTGAGTCCACCCTATAATGATTTTGTTCAGTGATTACTTTAACCTCCAGAATTCTCCAGAAGTCTTCACATCAAATTTCTCACTGAATTTAATTTAGCATAAAAGTAACTTCTGGAAAATTATTTTTTCTTGGTAAGTGATTTCACTTTATTGTTTGAAAAGAGGGAAAGCCAGGGATGGGAGATATTGTCAGTCAAATTTTAGAACAGAAATGTCTGTCCTCCTGAGCAATCAGGCACCCAGATGATACCTATTTTGTCAGGGTGAAAATTAATTAGTAGACAAAAGTAACATGCTGTATGCTTTTGCACCTTCAGTACTCAAAAGTAAATATCCATTCTTAAGTACAGATTTTGCCTGACACATTCAACAGGGCAGTGCAATTCTTAACAATTAATTAAGCCTTTTTTTGTGTAGGCATACATGTGTTAACTTCCAGAATATTGTTTAATGTTACAGTAATCATAGGGGCCGTTTTCCAAGCAATATGTAAGGAAGGTAAAACTTTGTCCATGAAGAACCTGCAGCATTTTTTGTCATTTGAAAGCACGTGTATAACATTTGATACAAAAATCCCTGTCAGCACAATTAAATCTAGGCTTCTGTTGAGAAACAGCTTTTCCTTTTCAAACCTGGGAAGAATGCACTTCTTATCACACAGCTATGTACTCTAGAGTTGCATTGTGACATGGCAAAAGGAGAAGACCCAACCACACAAAACTCTTTTATTTACTCTCTGGCTAAAAAAAAAAAAATTCAGAGGGACCAAATCCTGAAATATACTGTAGTTCACACAGCAATAAACAACAGTTTAGTTGCACAAGGCTCAAGTTATCTAAAATAAAATAAATGTGTGACAAAAGAGGAATAATTTGATCCTGTAAATCTCTCAATATTTTTTTATGCCATACTCTACATCTAGAATATTTGAGATTTTAGCCAAGGGCCGTGAAGATGACTGAGGACCTGAAGCAGCCCAAATATGAGGCAAGGCTGAAAGAGTTGGGATTGTTTATATTTAGAAAAATTTTTAAGCTATTTTAATCTTTTTGTTTGTTTCTGCACAGCTCAAACACTGGTACAAGTCAACCTCAGAGGTTATATTCTTGAAGATATTCAAAATTCAACTTGGCATGGCCCTGAAAAATGTTCTGTAGTTGACTCTACTGTAAGGTGAGTTGAGAAGACAATCTACAAAGATCTTTTCCAACCTCAGTTAATTTCTGCCTCTGTGAATTTTTGTATGGTAGTTCTAACCACTGTAGTAATATACCAAAGCAATAAGAGAAGGAAAGAGAAAATATTATCTTTTTCCCAGCAGCAGTAGATACAATAACCCTGTAGAAATTGGTGTTCTGTGAATTAGCCTTGCTCTAGCCTTGCATTATATGGTAAAGCACCTACTTTTCCTATACTGAGGTCTGAGTTGGGGAAGTAACCTAGTCCTGTTCCAAAAGAAGTACTTATTCATAAAAGCAGAAATAGTGCTTTAGACAACCGAAAAATTTCTGGCAAAAACTGAACATTGATAGTTTTATAGGTAGATGGTGCATATAGGAGAGAGATTCCAGAATCCTGCTAAATCCAGGATTTATGCTGTTAAAGCATAAGCACTCAAATTCTGTCTAGATGGTAATTTCTCAGTCCTTTCAGGAAGCTGATGCTAAGACACTTGAAGGCAGGTTCCTTTCAGTGGTCTGACTTTCAGGTGTCCCACATGTACATACTCACTACTCTCTTGGGTAACCTAACCAAAGGGCTTTGCCTCTGTTTTTCTGCCCTACAAAATGGGTAGTTGCTATACAGAAGTTAGGGCAAGTCCTAAATCCCATCGTCCTGCTCAAGCTCATGTGCAAAAGCTCATAATCTTGTTCTAACTATAGTGCACACATGTGCTATGCCAAAACTGTGCCTGAATAAATCCATATATACATGTGCAGAGTGTGCACTTAAAATAGCTATAGTAATTACAAGACAAAAAAAAATCTTGTGTAGGTGTGTGCATGCAAATGTAATTTTTCAGTCACATTTGATACCAGTTTTATATGCCCAGGAAAAAAAATAAAAAGGGGAAAATGTCCCCAAAGTCATCATTCATTTACCAAATTCTGTGAAATGCCAGGCTCTCTTAATGATTACTACATGCCAGACTGATGCAAAAATGTCAGTTAGCCAGAATGAATGGAAAACAAGATTGTACTATTTTCTCATAGCCCTGCCAAGTTCTTACAGTGCAAGAATACTTTACATCTTATGAACCTTGGCTCTGGAATTTTCAAGTGTGACAACCTTTAGGTGTGTGGTTTAATTTAAATACAAACATTCTCCATTTCCTTACCCTATTCTTTTTCAGTGCTACTCTCACATCTGAATAGTCTGATCAGGCAAATGAAGACAAACCTGTTAATTCTCTGTCCATCATTTTGGTTTAGATTTTGGATTTTACAGTTTATTTTTGTGAGATGAAAATTGCAAAATATTTTTTGTGGAAACAGAAAGAAAATGATTGAATGAACAAAGAGAAAAGGGAAGAAGTCTCACTTGTGACCCAATGGGAATTGTGTTTAGGCTGTAGGATTTCTGTTTGAAATTGCCAGGTGGAATTTGCAGAAGAGAAATTAAGGTTTTAGCAAGCTGGCCAGACACACAGGATAGGGACACATTTATTTTCCCTTTGGAAACAAACCAAGCCAAAACAAAAAACAAGAGGGATATCACTTTAATATTTTGCCCTTCAAAAGAATAAAAGAGAATATGAATGTTTCAATAAAATTATATGTCAGTCACAAATCTAATGTCATGAACTTCTCAGTAATAGGATCATGAAAAGTGCTGGAGTGGTGGAAGAAGAAGGAATAGTAGAAATAAGAAATGCCTATACTACAGAATATTTTGATCTGTGATCAGTTGGGCAGTATGTTCTCAAAAGGATTTTTTTTTTCCTTTTCTTTTTTTCTTCTGGCTCTGAATACTCACAAACTTGCATGGCAACCAGATGGAAAGCAAAACCACAGAAGTAGCTGGAGAAAAGACCAGCGCTAAGCTTACAGGAATGGTGCAATTCCAGTTATTTTCAAATTCTGTCAATCCATCTGTAAGAAGATGAAGGAAATAGTAAAAGCACCTGTTACTAGACTACCTAAACAGCTCAAAGAAAGAGCTGTATTAAAGTTGAGAATAGTATCATAATGTCTAGCTTAATGCAGGTGAAGATGTGGTGAGAGTAACTCCAGGTCTGCTAACAGACTTTCATATCTCATGTCTTATTTTGCTCCTCTTGCTCATACTCAACTGCCAAGTCAAACTAAAGAAAACATTTTGAACCTAGGCTTTGCCATTTGAAAGCCAATTTTCATACTTCTTAAGAGTTTGATGTATATTGTACAAACATTCAGATTATATTAAGAGTGGGCCAGTCTGTGTATCCATCAGAAGAAATGAACATTACTTCTGCTATTCATTCATTCATTATTATGCAGTTTGAAGTGTCTGCCTCTGGCTTCAGGCGTTTTTAAAGTAATTAAAATGTGCGGTCATGAACATGGAAGTTCACACAAAATATGGAGACAGTCAAAGCTGTCCAGTTAAAACAAAACTATTTCTATAGGCTGAAACCTCCCATCTGAATATCTAAGATGCTCAGTGTCACATTACACATCTAATTCTCCTGGGAAATCAAGAAAAGTGTCCAAATGATTTCAAAAGGCTTTGAATTGTATTCCACACATGCAAAAACTACTTTTATGTGTTCTGCTATATAATGTAAATAGGCTGGGCTGAATCAGATCAGCAGGAGAACAGAAAACTAGTTACAGTATGCACCATCAAAGCCTCTTAATTTAAAACTGTTTCTTATATGAAACATTTCTAGTGATCATATCTTCCTTTGTGTTACACAGAAGTGATGATTTACAAAGCTGTGTCCCAAGATTTTAGAACTTTAAAGAGTAAGTCAATGATGCACCTTTCCAAAGTAAAATTACCTGTCACATTTTTCAAAAGCTTCTGTATTGCAGAAACCTGTCTATTACAGGGGTGCTGTGCTTGTGTAAGCACAAAGGCTTTAATTCAATTGCACATTTGTTATCATATAAGTGACATCTCAGATGCCTCAGGATCTATGGGACATTCATGTGAACTGACTAATATGAGGGAAACCTGCTGTTTACCCAAGGCTTTCTCTTGTGGCTGCTGGGGTTCAGGCTGGATACTCCTCAATTTATTTCCAATAAACCCCAGCAACTGTATGTTCAGGAAACTGAATCAAGCCTGTAATATGAATGGAGAGTTTATCTTGGCTGCCTTTATTCTACTAAGTGTGACATGGACTTTTCTCTGACCTGAGGTACAGAGTGACCATGTTGAGTTAGTATCAATTTTATTATGTCCTCTCCTACCTCAGAAAAAGGTAGGAACACCCTAACTGTCAGCTGGGAATGGCTAACATCCAGACTAGGATGTTTGGAACTGTACTAGCTGCCTTGGAGCAACCAAAACTTGGACATGGAACATCCTAACAATTCATGGGTACAATCAGGTGACTTCCAGTGTTCGAGTTTACTCCCTGCCTCTCCTCAATCTCTCACAGAGATGTTGACCATATGTTCAGGGTGCTGCAAAAGTCACCAGCTCTCATAGGGATATGGGCCTTCATAGGGATTCTTTCCAAGGGAACAGGGCAGGGACTGACAGCCCATGGTCCCAGCCAGGAGCAGAGCATGGGCCAGCGGGGACAGCCCAGCCCCAGCCACCAGGCACCTCCATGGAGGTGGAAATGGGCCAGGGACAGGATGGGCCGTGGGTCCCCAGGTGAGCCAGGCAGGACAGGCCTGTGGGGAGCTGCAGACCAGCCCTGCCATGCTGCTGCTGGACAAGGGCTGATGGCCCTGGAAAGCTGACATGGAGTCCTAGGTCATTGACAGGATGTGGAAGCCCCAGGAGAGGTCAGGCAGGGGCAGACAGGACTGTCAGGGGCCAGAGAGCAGCCTCTCCATCTTCAAAGACTTATAGAAGCTCCAGAACAGCCTCCTGTAGGGGCTGTGACTTCACAGGAACTGTACCAGCTCTAAGTAAAGGGATATTGCTGAGCAGCTAATGAATAAGGAGGAGCAGTAAGTAGTAAGTTTACCAAGAACAAATGGGAGTATATAAAATCAAATCTTTAATGCAAATAGGTCTAGAGGGTCTCTACAAGGATAATATAGGAGTGATTAAATGGTGAAGACTGAGAAAGTTAAGAATTCAGCTGATCTGATTTCATGGCAAAGCTTGAATTCAGGACAAGACAGTCCTGGAGGTGAGGACTTATGGCAGTCAGAGGAGCCCTTGTAATATCCTCAAGCTTGCACACAACTCTGCCTTTATGAAGTCAGCACTAATTTGCTGTCACTGTCAGAGCCAAAAATATTTGATATACTAATATTAAAAAGAACATTCCACCACACCAGAAAAGCATTTGCTTTCAGGGCTAGTGCTGATAAATTTACTGTGAAACATCCAAAGCATAATGCTTAGTACAGTATGCTGCTTGGTTTCCAAAGGCCTGCCTAATGGGGACACGTGCCTCATCTTGCTTTTTACTTCCAACACCCAGCTGTACAGAGGCAGAAATTTAAAATTAAAAATAACCTTTCAGCTGATTTCTTGCATAATTGCTATCTTGTTTTGTTAATACTGTGGTTAAATTATAACTTGCTGAAGCCCTGGAGATTTGTGTGCTGGTTTATCAGCCTGAATTTGCATTGACATGCTTTTCAGCCAAGTGAGTAATTAAATCCAGTGGCCTTGAGTGAGCCTGGCAGTATTTGCATAGAGAATTAGAGGTAGATTAGGGAGAATGAATATATGTTGTCTCCACAAATAGATGCAATGATGAACATTTTGTGCATCTCAAAATACTACTGAATTTCACTGAAAGACTGTGGCTGACATACTAACAATCCTTTGAAAATACAGTATAATAAAAATAGGTGCAAGGCAGCCAAACCTCTGCTGCAATACCAGGCATTTCACTGGGATTATCAGAAATGCCCATGTCTCTCTTGACTATCATACATGCATGAACCCAAGCAGATTAAAACAGGAATTTCAACTGAAAAAGCTGGTCATCCTTTCCCATTTACAACTTAGTGAAATTACAACTTTACATTTTTGTGGAGGAGATCTGTACACAGAGTAAAGTTCTAGTTTCCTTGGGCTATGGGGTATTTATTAATTACTTTCTTCCCCTTTAAAAGGAGCAGTCAATTTTGTAAATGTTTCATCCTGGTTATTGCAAAGGCTGCGGATGCCAGAATATTCTGTTAGGAATTTTTCTCCTGCTTATTACAAAAGATTAGGAAAAAAGTTCAAATTAAGGATGTATTTATTAATTTCATTGTTAATAATCTTCTGAATGAGTCTTGTCATCACCAGACAGAAATTGATATGTTCCATATGGTTTCAGCCAGCATTCAGTGCTTTGAAAGAAATTGCAAGAAGCCTCATTCCCCTTAAGGTAAGTATCTGGTGACAGGTTTAGGCCTTTTTTTCCCTCATGCTCAAATCCATCAGATTTTATTGAATCCTTAATTTTGCTTAATGTAGCTGAGGGTATTTTGAAGTCTGAGAACCTGTTAAGAAAGTTATATCCATCTATCTGGAGCTCCACAATGAATAGGAGGATTGTCCTCAGAGCCCCTGAGTGCTTTTACAATAATATTTCTGTTTAAGTTCTGATTAAACCAACTCTTCATGTTCCTTGAACTTCTGAGAATTTCTCTTACTTGACTAGAGTGGGAGCAGATGGCTTTGATTAGATCACCCAAGACTTTATCTTTTAATCACCTGCCTCACCCAAGCTGAGAGGGGAAAAGGGCAGACATATGAGTAATCTCATCCTTTCTGCTTCTCTGTCTTGCCAGTTCTCTGCAAGGCATCTGCTAAGACCTCATTCATCACTGTGAAAGCTGCGAAGGGATAGCTGTGCAATACCCCAAGGTCCTGCTGTGGTGGTGTAGTGCCTAACCTCTCCCCTCTAGAAGGAAAGGCTACATGTACTTTTGTCAACCTGTCAGCAAGCACTTCTCTCTCTATACCATTTGCTCAACCCTCTCCCCCCAGCCCGACAATGTCAGGTTTCTGAAAATGTTTCATTTTTGAAGAAAACCCCAGAGGTAGTTCTCATGAGCATGGTTTCTTTATTTCATTCCTCAGTGCATAGCCATGTGTGAAAGATGTATTTGTCTGCATGTGCTTCTTTATATATGTATTTTGTGTACATATCTATGTCTCAAAAATGTGAAAAATGAGTGGATATTGTGCTTCCTTTAGGTATAAAAATTATCAATGGTGGCCATTAAATTTAATTTTTTTGGTCACACTTTTAAGTGAGCCTGTCATAAAACCACAACCTTCCTTTTCTGTTTTTGCTTCAAAGAAAAGTAGCCCACAGAATTCTCCAGAACTAAGATATAATATTCTCCTTGGGCTGCTGAAGAGTGGCAAGTTAATTCTTTCCAGAAGAGTTTTCCAATATTCTACCACTGTTTCCTGCTGAATGTTAATTTAGGATTCTTATACTAACTCACATTTAACATTAATCACAGTTTTTCAGAGGAAGAAACACCAAAACTGATGGCTGATTAAAATAAATGTCTGAAAGTTTCTTTGATTTCAGGCCAAATTACAGCTTCCTTACTTATAGCCAGTTTTGATTCCGACAAGTTTCTGTTTAAGCCAAGGGATTTTTTTTAATTCTGTTAAAGCCAGCATTATTCTCATTAGAATTTAGATCAGCTGTGAATCAACTCTTGAAAACTTTAAATACTTACATAAAGAATTTTATAAATAAGTAAGATTTATGTATCTACAAAAAGACCAATTTCATAAGATCAGAAATTTTAATACAAATAGCATTTAAGAATAAATAATTAACTTTGAAAACGCCTAAGCATTGCTCAGATGTTTAATTGTATTGGCTGCAAGGCTTGTATTCGACATATATTGATGCTGTATAAAGAGATGTGTTCTTTCTTTTTAAGACATTTAAAATAAAAAATTAAATCCCAAATGCTTCTTAATTTCATGGAAACACAAAATTTCTCTTCTGCATTGTACTGACTTGTTCTAGAATTCATCAAAATGACAGTAAATTTGGGGAGAAGAGGATTTAAATTCATAGTGTGAGCATAAATCCTTTCTTTTTCCTCTGAAATATGAAGCACAACTGTAAAGGGAAAAAAATACTGTGAAAGCATGACAAAGTTATACTTAATATCAAAGGGATACATGCAATATCTGATTCATACCATGAGAAAGAGTACTTGCCTTCAAGATACATTTTACTACTCAAGCTATCAATGAGCCTTTTTTTTTTGATACATCTACCAGTGGAGCTCAGCTTCACCATTCCTTTGTGGACACACTCCCAAGATGATACATTTATATCCCACAGGTATTAATAAAATCATGGGTTCATCATGGGAGGGACCTAAAGATCACCTAGTTCCAACACCCCTGACATGGGCACTAGTCCAGGTTGTTCAAAGCCACATCCAATCAGGCCTTGAACGCCTCCAGGGACAGTGCATCCTGGTGGTGCATATTAATGCTCAGCAGAGATGCACAGGTTTTACAAGCAGCTTCATCAAACTTGTCTGAGAGTTCATAGCCCACAGTGGCCCTGTTACCCTGATCACCACCAGTTAAGTATGGGTTATCTGAGAGATATTTTTAGAAGCAAAATGTCAGTAAATATCTTTTTATTAGACTTTTAGCATTAGCAACACCTTTAGCTAAAAGGATTTAACACTAGAATTCCTAATATCATTTTTTTTGGACACTNGATCACCGCTTAGGAGGCAAAGAATCCTGAGGTCAAATTGTAGCAAATTAAACTGAACAGAACTATTTTTAAAATATAGTAATCATACTTTGCACATAGCCATTGAAAAGCATGAAGAAGTTTGATACTAACAGTAACACCTCAGACTAAGGATCTCTGATATGTATTTAATTGATGTTTAAATAAGGCAGTTGTATGTTAAATAAGTACTGGCAGATTATTTAACACAGAGAATAACAGTTAAGTATGGGTTATCTGAG
>VZTT01035871.1:0-39569 GCA_013400855.1 Buphagus erythrorhynchus | reverse complement strand
CCCCACCAGTAACCCTGCAGTCCAGAAGCAGCAATAGTTCTAGCTGGATTTTGAGGTTGTAAACCATTTTCAGGTCTTGGCAGGTGATGAGAAAGAAGCAAGTCTCACCTGAGACAAATGACAATCTGTCTGTCCCTTAGGTCCTTTGGATTCTGCCAGGAAACTGGGATGGCTCATTTTGGGACGAATCTGTAATAAATCCGTTTTTTGCTAGTTTTTACTCAGATCCTGTAGATAGTCAGGTGATGTAAAAGCAATTGCATTCTATGTGCTGATTTCTGTGGTAGTAAAGTGACTGAAAATCCTCAGCACATAGCACTCTTCCCAGACATATTGCATTCTTCAGATTTTCCACACTACTCCAATCCAAGTGTGCTCCAGGTGAATCAATGGAGATGTTGCATTGTCTTTAGCACAGACTGTGTTGGCTCTGTGGACATCTGTGTGTGTACAGGTGAGGAAAGGAATTTCTGTCTGGATATCTGCAGAAAAGATGGGTACTCTTCAAGATCCCCTTCCAACCCAAACTATTCTATGATTATCCTTGATCCTGGCTAAGTTTCGAGTTGGCAACCACCAGGAAAAACTAACAGAATGGTGTCAGCTGAAACTCTTGGGTAACGTTGAAAACAGGGATTTAGTAGGAAGAAGTGCCTCAGCAGTGCTGAGAAGATTGAAGGCTATTTTTGTACCATTCAGTCTACCTATCTAATGGGGGAGAAGAAATCATATGAGGGTGGGACTCATATGATTTTGGCATCTGTATGCTAAAATCATCAGAGCAAAAGCTTTTTCACAATAAACTATACTGTTTACATAATTCAGAGAGGTTCAGTGGAAGACTGTTATTCCAGCAGTATTTATGTCAGATCCTGAACAGCCACAATGAGGATGAGAATGGGATTTTGAGGGACTCTTGCTCCTAAATGGCATAACTGCTTTTGCTACCCATACTTTGTGCTTAGGATACTGAATACGGCTCCAGCCAAAAAATCAGTATCAGAAAGACAACTCTATATTAAAGAGGTAAATCAAAAAGATTTGGGAAAGAAGTAAGAACATAAATTTAAGTCTACCAGTAAAATCTAATTCAAATTTTGGAACAAGGTGATCTGCATTTTTACCAACAGTTTTTCACACAGAAGAGCTGAATCTACTTTTACGAGTGAAAATGGCTGGATATTGGTATGTATGTATTTCACTCAGAAAATCCCACATGTCAACAGATCACAGAAAAGTCATATTAGTATTGATGTGAAATCAAATGGTCATGCTTGGATCAATATCTTATAATAGTATTACGATGTTTCGGGAATATGAAATGCAAATTAGCAGTGATTGAAATAGCATTTTCATCTTATATTTTAAATAATGTGTATTCTGCATTTTACACATCATTACATCATAGGCACACTCCTCCACATACCTACAAAGGCTTTGAATGTATATCTAATAGTATATCATAATGGATGAATTTTGCCATTGGGCAGCTGTGATTTGCCTGTAAGACTGTGAAAACTGTAGAGAAAATGATGAGACCAAGAGGAATTTGCTTGAAGAAGGCCTTGTTAGCTACTGAATGAAGTTCTTTGTATTTGAACCAATGAGAAATTTTGGCAATTATTATAGTCATGGGATGAGCAAAACTTTTTGTTCCTCCTCATTTTATATAATATGCATCTTTTATATTACACTGAGATACAAGACATGTTTCTCATGATTTCTCAATTCTCTATTTATGCCAACCCCAAAAGTCATTCAATCATGATGATAAATAGTCTTTTTAATTCATAGCTATTTGCAATTTTGCCACTTTCCTTTTAATTTGTTATCCTAATTTAAGATTGCTATTCCATACAGAATCCTGGGACGATGTGCATTAAAGTGTTTTTACTTAGATTTATCCTTTGGTCTTAATGATTGCAGAATATTTTGCGATCAAGATAACTGTTCCATATTTGAATGAAGTATTACCTGTGAATTTCATATTATTTAATATGCTGAACTTTTGCACTAGCTATGCTTATACTCGACACAAAGTTGCTTTGTATTTCTTCTACACAGTAAGATCACTGACAATTTGGAAGAAATATCTTCCATTATTACATATCACATCTTTTTCAGTGCTCTAGCAGGATGGCAGAAGAAAGTGCAAGAAAATTCTTCAGTGGTGTTTGGAAACAAGGTACTCAACAATGAGAATATACACCTTTAGTTGTCAAGAACTATGTTGCTGGTGAAATGAGAATAGAGACAACAAAAGTAATTTTGAAGAAAAAGTTAAGGCAAAACAAAACATATGCAGGAGAGCTGTGTGCTCAGATATCTGTTGGAAATCACATATGCAGAGAAAAAGAAACAAGGAGGCAGCAGAGGGCAGAAGAAAGAACAAGTTGCTAAAGGGATGAAAACCAGTGAAAGACATTATGAGGACGCTGCATTCAAAATTGGTTTCAGGAGGAAGTAGCAGTGGAAAAATAATTTCTCTCTCTCATATATGAGCTTAGAACTTGAATGCTTCCTTCACCCTCTAGACAGGGTAGAATCTGGGAGATTTGCTGTAGAAAAATGACGTTGTGCTGAAGTTCATGGTGAAGCAGTCCATACATCTCATGGCGTGAACTCTAAACAGAATTCTCCTTTCCACTCTAGAAATAGCTACGATTTGATAAATGCAATTTGGGTGTATACATGTGATACCTGTCTCAGTAGCATATTTAAGGCATGTTCCTGCATTGACAGAGCATCATCTGCATCTTCTAAAGATCCCTAATATTTCTCTGGGTTCTGGCTTACACTTGCAATATCTGCCTCCTGTGGTTCCTGTGCTAGAGAGAGAGAAAGAGAGAAAGCAAGGACAGCAGCACACATGGGCCTCTTTAGGGAAAGAAGACCAACTTTATTGAATGGATGAGCTGTATTTAAAGCATGTTCCACAGAGCTAAGACAAGACAGTAGCTCATTGGATAATTGGGAAAACACCAATGGGACAGTATTTCAGAATGGGTCCCACAGTCGGCACCAGGTGCTAATCTCTATTATGAATTCCATTCTGTTTTGACCAGATTATCATCCTGGGAGAAATTGTCCCTACTGAATCTGACACATTATCAGCTTGGGAAGAAGCTGTGAGAGAACCAGGAGAAGCCCCAGCCTGAGAGTGATTTTCCAGGCTGTAATTTTCCTAGCTCTCTAACAGTGTGTCCACAGCTTCCTCCCAGTTCTTTGGGGACTGTCAGGATTGAATCAGAGCCTCATAAAACCCACCTTTCCCAGACACCATCAGGAAAAGTGATGTCATCCTCTGCCATTCTCCTGCTCCATGCTGCTGCTATAGTGTGTTGTACCTGGCCATTGTATAGACCACAAATGGGTTTTTTATTTCTTTTCATACTTCTGCTTAACCGAGAGCTACTGTGCACAACAGAGAATCATGTTTGAAAATGTAGAGTTACATGTAGAAGGTTCTTTTATGTTTTCCATAAAAGCTGTTCCACAAGATAAGTTGCACTTTATTGCTTTTGCATCTTATCAGCTGCTTCTGACTTGATTATAAATCTTGATAACACAACATCTATAATGTAAAGAACTGCACATAAGAGCCTCAGAAAATCAACAGCTAAATATTTTAACATCCTGTTTAAAATGAACCAAAATATTTAAGAAAGGTAATGTACCTTTGGCTGGGGCCTACTCTATAAAGCAGGATAAAAATTACTTATTTTATTTGTAAGGCTCAAGTGACATTTTAAGGCTAGAGTTAACCACCTGAAACATTTTGATTTCCAAAACAGAGGCCTTTTCTTTTAGCTTTAAAAAAAACCCCAAACATCCAAGCATTCAAAGCTCTTTTTTCTAGTAAGGAGTCATTTATATTTATAAATGTATATTGCCAGTTTCAAACAAACATGGATTTAAACATGTTTATGTCTAATAACCAGCCGAGTATCACTAAGCTTTGATCAAACCTTAGGGTTTAAAATTCATTTTTGAATGGAGGAGAAAACTGCTCCAGTAAAAAGTTAGATGTTGCTGGAGAAGGGCCATGATTTCTTGGATGCATCAATATACTCATTGGTAAAAAACACCCAAAATTAAGAAATTTAATTTGTGTTTCTTCAAAAAAGGCACAACCTATCTAAACATCCATTTACTTTCATTGCCTTCCATGTAATATGCTCTTGTTACTTTGCACACCCTCAGATTTAAAGACATGTGAGAGAAAACCTTTTGAAATCTCAGTACTGGAAGTTAGGCTCTCTCAGATGTGCTCTGGTGTCTGGTGAGGAGGCAGGAGCAGTTTTGAGAGAGATCAAGAGGAATGTATAACTGCACTTTTGCCTACGGCCCAAGTGGAACCCTGTTGGTTTGAGTGTTTCTAATCTAAACTGGGCAGTCTGTGTCCCCAAGGTACAGCATGTTTTGTCCCCAGTTGTGCAGATCTTGCATACAGACTTCCATAGGAATTGCATGGATGGGATCTCTACAGTGAGGTGCCTTACTCCAGTGACACGATTTCCCTCTCTATTACATTGCTATAATCCAAACAAATGTCATGAATTCTCAAGGGTGATGATACAGACAAGATTTCACTATTGCTGACAACTGCTGGAAAGCTGTGACTCAATACTTCTTTGCCCATGAGCTATGAAATGGCTATTTCCATAATATCATTGCACTAACTGTCTTCCTCTAACTTACTACAATGACAATGAATCCCTATAACCCAGGGATGGCCAGTAATGAAGAATAAATAGCTTTTTGATAGAGGGACAGACGGGGTTACTAATGGCAGCTTCAATGGTTGGAATTGGGCATCATTGATAATGCTGCCTAAATTTAATTACTTCGTTTTGTGACACACAGTATCCCCCTTGTCTTAGCTTAATGGTTTTGACTTGCTATTGTGAGGAGAATAGTTTTTGCCTGGAAAGGGAAGAAAGGTGATTTTTAAGTTATAAAAGAATGTGAATTATTTTTCTGATATTTATAGCAGAATACAAATATAGTAGAACATGTAGTATCTTTCTGTTATTTGAAGCATTCACAACAAAATCATTGTATTTCCTGAGCTTACTTTCAATGGAGATTGCCCAACAGTTGCACTAAATAATCCAGTAGCTAAACCAGAAAAGAAGTCTATTGTTATTTATGTTTGATAATGAATATGATCATGTGTAGTTTTAAATAATGAACTCCTAACCACACTGTGAAACCATGAGAACAGAAAGCCTAAGCTAGTACATTAAAGCTATTTGACACCCAACAGAGGAAACCAGTGTGTTCCATTTTAACCATGGGAGAAAATAATTATACCTAACAAGAAACAGAAAGTAATGTTATGAATCTAATGAATTTATGCAAAGAATTTTTATCCCAACAGACATTTTTCTTAAATATTTTTCATGCTTTCATTTTAAATTGAGCCACTATATGTTTTATGTAAATAAATTTTTTTACTTCATTTTCTATTTTCTTTTACTAGACTGATTTAATTTTCAGAAAGACATACACCAAATTTATCTTATGTTAGTTTTAACCTCAGGATATTATCTGAATATTAAGTTAAGAGATACATTTATGAATAGGTGGGGTCTATTTTTGTTTTCACTTCTCCCTACTTACTGTTGTTGTCATCATTATCATAGCATCTGTAAGGCTGCAGAATGTGACATTTTAAAGATATGTTTGCTCGTGGCTTTTTCAATTTCTGTTTAACTTAAATGTTTCCTACTTCATTCAACTACCCTTACAATTTACATTAGTCAACACTCCATCAATAAAACCATCAAAATGATCTACTACATTGTAGACAAAAGTTATTGTGTCAAGTTGACACTAATCAGTTAATTCCAGTAAACCTTCAGATAAACAAAAGCTTGTTGTCTATTACTGATGTGTGTGATTAGCCCCCTGTATGTCCTATAGCTATGCACATCTATAGAGATGTATCTGGCAGACACTTGGCCTGAGGGCTCTATATGTAAACCAGGACAGGATCTATAGTTAATGATGTTGACCCTGACTCCCTCAACAGAGATTGGATTCAGTCCTCATAACATCCCGACAGCTGATATGTATACTGTGCTAATAATATTATCAATTACTTATGCTACTGTGATTCCCAGTGTGTAAAGCTCATAAAAGGTCCTTTCACGTATCTTTTTTTCTACATCCCTGCTTTCCTACTGATCGCGTGCTAGCTGGGGATTTTTCATTCTGAAGCCCATTTATTTTATAACTGTAGCAAAGGTAGCAAGGATGTCATGCCCTACATTCTGAGTAACATGGTCACTATTATTTCAGTTTGCTCTTTCACATTTACTTTGTTCCAGAAAAGATGGGCTGGGTATCTATTTACAGCTCCTGTGACTTTAGTCTAGAAGGTCTGTAAAAGCAGCTAGTGACCTAAGAGGTCTCTTAAGTGTATGTGTTCAACTGGAGAAGTTTCAAAAGTCTTGCATTTGCTTAAAACCAGACCTGTGTGTCATTGCTCTCAGTTGGAGCAGCTAAAACTCAGTGATCTGAAGTATGTAGGTACTTCCAAAAGCACAGTCATAACAATGCGAGTGCTGGTGCCATCTCTGTCACTGCAGAGCACTTCTGCCTTCCCCAGCACGTCAAATTGGTAGTGATGGTCTGTGTACAGTGAAGATCAGAGACTTTGGTCATTTTTGACCCTGAACAACTTCCTGGCTATGCTATAAACATTATCATGTTGCTCTTCAGATATGTTTTGCTATAATACTAGAATTTATTTAGTTTTTAAAATTTTGTGCTACAGCAAGCAAGCTGAGTACATAAGGCTCAACACACTGCTATGAATTTTGTGCACTGTGTGTGCATGCACAGAAAAGCCTCCAGACTGTGCCTTCTAAGGCAGGGAGCTACCATTCTCTATGTTTGTAAAGCATTAAGTACGTCTGCTGTGCTCACACAGAGCAGGTAACTAGAGGATGAAGGAAGGTTTTATGCCTTGGCACAGCCTTTCTCTGTCCTGCTCTGCCTGCACACACAGAGGCCACTTTTCTGGCTCTCAGACCCCACGAGTGCCGTGCTCTGCACGGGGTGGAAGCTGCCAGCAGGCCAGCTCTTCCTTTGAGCAGCTAGGCAGCAATGCACAGAGCAGCTCTGGTTGAAATGATGACAGGGACCACTGTTAAAAATTAAATTCTGCCTTATTTTTTGTGCAGTTCTTGTGAGTCACATTCGCGAATAGTAGTGAGAGATTTAATGATCGCGTATTTTTTATCTTATTTCACTTCGGTCGATGCCAATTTTTTTCTGTTACTGTCGATTTAGAGCTCAAAGTAATTTAGTAATTGATTCTAAGCACAGCAGTTCACCAATGGCAGCCCTCTGTTCAGGGGAATATCTTTGCTAATTTTATCCATGAGAATGAGATTACCATGCTAATCTCTCCCAGCCCTGGTACCTTGGTCTGTTGGGACACACTGATGCAAATGATGTTATTAAACACAAACCCTTCACCTGAGACAGGAGAAAAATGAAAGCAGAAGAAATGAGCAAATCAGAATCTGTTACAAGGATTTCCAAGGCTGAGCTGGCATTGCATGTGTGTATCCTCTTTGTCACCCCTGAAATCCCCCGGGTCTAACATTCCTGATTTTGAAACAATATATGGCTGCTTGTTTGTTTGTTTATCAATTTTTATTTTCTCCTCAGAAAATAAAGATTTTTATTTTCTCCTCAGAAAGATTTGGCCACCCTCACATATTCTTATCTTGTAAGCTGTAGCAGCCATGACTGTTATAAGAAAGGAGTTTTTTTCCTCTGCAATAGTCTACCTGCAGCACATATCAATTAGTAAAGTCTATCAGCATTTCAAATCTCTTTTCTCTTAGATTAGAAAGAATGCACTGCATGAGGCAGCTCTGAGTGACAGTGGCTGTAATCCCCTCTATCTTAATCATGGATGCTTTTGAGAGGACCACTCTGTTCTTGGCCATTCAGGAGAAAATAAGCCTTCAGTTAAGGTTTTTCATCTGCTACTTTTTCTGTTTTGGAATATGTCCATCAGCTTGGTAACTCCATCCTGTAAAGGATGGAGATCTCTGGCACGAGTCCTGCAAAGCACTAAAGCATATGCTTGACTTACAGGGGCCATGCAGAGCTGGGGCTGCAGCTCCCTCTGCACCGCATAATGGAACCTGCTGATAACTGGGCCTCATCTAGCTCTGCCTGATTTCAGATCCACTTTCAATCAATAAGAAGCCTTTTAAAATCAGGCCAAATTTGACCCTGAAAAGCAGTTTTGGCCCATCTGTAATTTAGATCAGTTCCATCCCAAGTGCAGATTGTTAAGCAAATGTTGCTGAAAAAATAGTGTAGAAAGATCAGTATCTCTTTGCACAACACATTTCACTAATTCTTGGTGTTCTGTGATATATTAGTATTTATTTTTTATTTTTCTTTAGGAAGGAAAACAGAACATTTCTCCAAGTCATGACTCAAAAAATCCAGAAAATACAAGGATCTTATATGGTCTTCTTAAGCTCCTAAACTTTGTGCTTAGGTAATTAAAAAAAACAATGTTCAGAACTTCTCTCTTGCCCTAACACATCATCTCATTACAGGAATCCCTATGAATGACAGAAAGTAATTTGTTTAATTGCATTAACATTTTTATTACTAAACCATAACAGAACCATGTTTAATATGTTAACTTGTATTCTGCCTTTTCATTATTTAATTCTATTTTCTTTTTAGTTTGTTTAATTTATTTTTTTGTCCATAAACAGCTTTAAAACAGTCAAAAATGAAGCTGGGCTTTCACAAAAGGAAAGAATTACAGTATATACATAGCTGCAAAATAGATTAAGTAGTCTAAATTAAAGTACTGAATGTAATTTCTGGCTTATATTGGAGCAGAGAAAGAGAAGATATCTCTAAATACTCCATCAAAGGTTAAAAATGCAAACCATGGTTATGTTCAGAAGAGTTACACTCTCAAGGGTGATTATCTGAAAGTTCAAATTCTCAAGGGTAAATTTGGAGAAGCACTTGTGGGCAGAGTATGTCACCGTCTACTTTTATCAAGCCAATATTTTTGATAGACATATATATCATGTTGGCAGTTTAGAGTTCACCAAACACCCCAGCTCCTGAGAAAAGCTCAGATCTGGAAATTTACTTAGAATTGCTCTTTTCAGTGCAGCAGTCAGAGGTCTGTGGTGTTGCAGCACAGCTGCCCTGGGGGCCAGGTGCTGCTCCCTGTGCTCCTCCCTGCACTGCTGGAGCAGTGTTCTGAGCATCACTGCACAGCAACATCAGCAGGAAGGTCAGCAAGAGGTGCTCTGCCTGCCACTGAAACATTCATCTTTCTCATGAGCCCCACAGAGAGAACATGGTTTGTAGACAAACACTGTCCAATATCTGACTTAGCCCCTTGTTATTTATGGGTGATTAAATCTCCCATTAAATCATTTTGAGGTTGAAGTCATTCTCTCCTACAAAACAAAGTGCTATTTCAAATATTTGATAGGTATTTCTGGAGCAAATACCTCAGAAGAGAAAACACAGAACGTTTTGCAAATGGCCAGGGCACTCACTTCAGACTGCCTTCTTAGTTCATTGGCACTGCAGAACTGAAATAAATACCTGCTTATTCAGCTAATTTATGTAGTACCTTCTATGCTTGCAAAGGTACACAGCACTCCCACTTTAGGAACCTCTTTGCAGTAGTATGGAAAAACAGCTGGGCTATGCTTTTCTTGTTCAGCAGAAGGTACTGTTGTTCATAGTCAGAAAAAGGGCAAGATCTAGGGCTAACATACAGCAAATGGGCTCAGGTATTTTCCAAGTGGAACACAGCTAAGCTGCATTTACCAAAGTGCTAGCATTTGGCATGTAAGATGTAATGTTCTTGGATGTGGCTGCATGCATGGTCATGCCTGCATCTGCATACCTGGCATTTTCCTCTTATTCCTTGCCAGGACATTCTGGGGGAATGGGAACCTCCTGGACCCTGCCAGGGAATGGGGTCTGGCACTGCTTGAGCTATCACTTGAGCATCTTCTCAGAGTCCACTCAGGGTTCCCTCACCTCCCCACCTCACATGAAGTTGTCTACTTCCTCAGAAATGGCAGAACTGGGGTCTCTTCAGCCACCTCGAGGCCCCACTGGCAAGTAAGCAACAGTCAGGAACAGAAGGGGGAATTTATTCTGTTATGGTAGACACCAAGACATTTGGTGGATATGCATGAAAACAGTGACCAAGATAACCCAGTGTGCTCACAAAATTCATCTGAATGTCAGAGCAGGTCTTGGCTGGTGTATGGTTTTCCACCTGGGCATTACTCAACTATAGTAGCTGGGAGTTCCTGTTGAGGGGCTTTCCTGACATTGTCCCTTCTCTTTGCTCATGATCCTTATCTGCACAGACTGTTGGGCTCCCTTGGATGGCAAACTGGTCCTCCAAGCAGACTCTGGTGTTCTGCTGGCCATTTTCCTCCTGTCCTCACTTCTGAAGGGCATAATTTTTCTCTGGTCACATGCCCAGAAACGTGCTCTCCCTTATCAAGAAGTCTGATTTTTCTTGATGGCTGATTTGAAAGCAAATGCAGTCAAAACTCTCCCCATTCTTCCCTGTAGCCAGTCGGGGGTTCACTCTTCCCTGAGTATCCTTTAACAGGCCACTAGTGTTTAGCATTAGACAAATCTCTTGCTTGATGTGTATAATATCTGTTTGCTTGTGATGTCACATTATTTTATGTAGCAAGAAGTAGGAGTTACACAAGTGCCATATAAATTGGACAGATTTCAGTTAATCCCTGGCAGTGCACAGAGAGCTCACATACATGTAAAGATGTCAGGGGAAGATATAAAATAAACTGTGCCTGACTTTGCATCATCTGAATAATTGGCCTGCAGAGTATCCTGGTGCTTCCAATGTCATCTATTGTTACATAGCTCACAGAGGACTACTGAGGGGCTGTTACCCCTGTATCATCCATTCATTTATAAAAAGATGAAAGGGACATCAGAAGAAAAACAAGATTTTTTAAAATGTATCAATAAAACCAGGATATTGAAATCCCTGCTGTACAGAAAAAACAGCAGTGCTAAAATAGGTGCATATATATTGATAGCTGATGCAGAGGCTGTCAGCTGTCTCCTAAGGGACCAGAACACCTGAAGGTTGGGGTTTGGTGTGGAACTTGGGAGATGGGGCTCACCCTGTCCCCTTCCATCATGTCCTGGCAGAATCTTTAGGCTTGAGATGACACAGTTATATGGGTAAAGTCTTCAGGCTAAGGGCTCCTGGCACAGTGCAGCTCCCAGCAGAGCCCCAGTGAAGTCTTACACTCTGTTCTCACTGCAAGAGCTGTAATGTGTTCCCAAAGCTTGACCAAAGATTTCCCACGAAGGGCAAGAGATAAACCCAAACACACACAAGCCCAAACCAAAATCCCTGCAGCAGCAGGCTCTGATTTTCTCTCTCCCTCTGGGGAAGGGACGTCGAAGAGCTCTGTGCCCATGGAATTATGGCAGCTGATTTCCTACACTGCATGAACATAACTGCACTTGAGGTGTACCTTGAAACTCTGTGTGCATTCGTGGATAACCCCATTATGAAATTCAAGAGACCTAATGCAATTGTGTCTAGGAAGATTTACTTGTTAAAAGGAAAACAACTTTCACATAAATAATTTACTACAACAGAAAAATAATCCTCTGTGCTATCATCCTTGCATTGAAACTAATCGAAGGGAGTTATTTTTAAATTGCTTGGAAGTGTACTGCTCTCATTTCATTGTCAATAAATATGCTCCATTTCAGCACAATGCTTCACTAAATGCATCTGAATTTTCAAGGGGGAGCAGAATTGATCAGAATTTTTTTTTAAAAATGCAGAAAGAAAAAGTTCCTACAGTAAAACTGTTAGATGGAAAATTCACAACTCCTTTAATAACCTGAAGATGGGGCTTGGCTCCTGTATGGATTCAGCTCCAGCATCTGATTCACCATTGAAGTTTTGCCATTGACCTCAGAGGGAAAAAATCTTTATTCCTCTCCTAGAATGGATTTGTCTAAATCCTGAAAAAAAAGATCAGAATTCAACCTCAGTAAGTGCATTCAGAATGATAATAGATTCATGAAAGGTTTTGTCTGATTTCTTGATCTGACCACAACTAATTGCTAAGTCTTTTTCTTTAATTTATTTTGATTTCAGGGGTCAGCAATAAAGTATCTGACACTAAGATAAAACATCTGACACTAAGACAAAATCTATATACAGTTAAAATTAGAAGGTAGAAATAACCACAATTTTTGTTTAAATAAAATTTCTGGGCAGACAAGTGGACAAGTCTTCTTTATTGTTTTTCTCCATCATTTTTGACAAAAGCCACCAAGTGAACAGTTCTGATTTCCAAAAACCCTGATGTTTTTTTCATTAGAAGATATATAAAAGCATGAAGAATTTGTGGGTGTGTATTTTTATTAAAGTGTCTCTTTTAAATGACAACAGTTTGTATTATTGCAAAATGCTCCTAGAAAATGCTTACCATTAGGCTGAAATCTCTCTGAAATACAGATTTGATTATATTTAGTAGGTGTGCAGTTCCAAGTAGCCAACAATAAGTGCTTGTCCTAGCATAAATATTTTTGGGAGACTCATGCATATTCAGTTGTTGTAAAAGGGCACTAAACACAGGTTTGTATAAGAACTGCAGTATGTATCAGCATAAGAAGAATTTTTGCTTCCTATTTTTACTGTCTCCTGCTCTTTACGTAAGCCCTCCAGGAGGTCTTTTATACAGCTGTGCTCTCCCTGACCATGGTTTAACCATCATGGAACATACTTCAACTCTCATAACTGTTAAATATAGACAGACTAATGCAGTTTTAGTCGAGGTCCCAGAAAGGCATCAAAGAAATCCTGTCACCTCTTGTACCTGAATGTCTGCTTCAGAGGAAGTCACCTTCAGGAAGACGTCACCTCAGTGTCTCCTATTGTCCCATTGTGTCACGGCTTGGATCTTCATGCTGTTAAAAACCAACCTGCTAATTTCCATGCACAATCTAATAAATGCAAAGGAGTCAGTGTGGAACAGTCTCATTCACAGCTGGTTATTTTGTGTTTCTGCAATTAGTGTAGCACCACAATTACTGCTGTCCATATTCTTTGGCTGAACCTACCCAACAACTCACTCACTCTGCTAGAGCCACATCCCATCTTCCCCCAGTTTACCTCTACCTCTTCCTCCTGCTCTACCATGAGCTTCTTCCTTTCTTTCTAAGAAGGCATAGTGTCTCACTAAACCTTTTCCCACTGTTGGGCATTGGCATGGTAATTTCTTTTGACGTGGATTCTCCAGTGTGAATTCAAGCTAAAGCCTTTCTCTAAGAGGTGGGGATAATTTGGATTATTTACCTGTCCATTTTCATTCAATGTGTGGAAACATAATTACTTCTGAGTCTGTTATTGATCAAACTTTGTTGAAAACAGTCAAGGGTCTCAGAAATTATTATAGAAAGGATAAAGAAGGACCCAGATAGACAGGCCAGCAACATTACTGCAATGAACTTCATTACTTCAGGAAGTCAGGCAGAAAAGTTATTTTTCCACAGGGTTTAATTTTATATAGACAGAGATACCAGAACACTACTGCTTAAAAATTGCAAATAACACTAAGGCTCTGCTGTCATGTGGAAGAAATTCCAGTGTGCTGCTCGAGACCATTCCCCCTCAACATTATCATTCCTCCTCAGCATGCATAAGGACAGCTTTATTAGCATGTGCATGAGCTGTCAGGGCAAAACATCTGGTGCAAGGCAACCAGTTTGACTTCCACAGCTGCTGCAATCTGTTTCTAAAACAGTCTTAATAACCCCATGAAAAACCAGCCCAGTATATGGGTGATGTTGCCATGCCAGAAGGATGCCGTGCTGCCAGCCAGGGTTCCCAGCACTGTGCAGGACTGTTGGCTCTTTCTCTCCATATGTACTTTTGACCCATGTTTTCTGCAAAATATGGCACTTGTGTCAAAGTTTGTTGTAGAGATTCTATGGAAATAAAAATACATCTAATTTACTAAAAATTCATTACCTTGTAGCATTTAGAATTATTTTTTATTTAATCTGTGAACCTAGTGATGACAGTTCTGGCTGTTGGCAGCTCCTGATTACCCCATCACCTTTGGTGGGTAATGGCCATAGCTTTATTCAGGCTGCACATGATAGAATGCATTGGTGTCAGGTTGTTGGTGTCAGGCAGGAGCCTCTTCCCAGCTGCTTCAGACTCCTCTGGCTCTCTGACAATGAAATTTGATTTTTCAGAGCACCCAAGTCCAAGCTTGGTTCCCAGATTCTCAGGACAGGCTCTCATTTTGTGGATGAGCAGTAGGACTGCACCACAGGCTTGAAGAAGCTGCCTGCAGGTCTGGTCCCATTACATCCATGAACTTTTTCATCCACCTACGTTTCGCTCACATCTAATGGACCATCCATTACACAGAAATTGGAACTTTTACATTTTCATTTCTTGGCAGATGCAGGCCCCTCACCATCTTATTTGCTGTCAGTTCTGTACTCAAGTCAGCAGATGACACATCTCCTACAGTAAAAAGAAAAACAAGGGAGTATCTGCCTTCAAGATGATAACCAGGAGCAGGGAGAAGTTGCAGTGTTATTGTTGCATCAGTGCATTCCCTCTTGTCTAGGAGAATTACTCTCTGTAGCTGAGAGGTAATTTAACTCAGGCTCATTCACCTCTTGGCCTCTGTGTTGTTGTTCTGAATATAATGGCTGTGGGAGGGAACAGGGTATGATAGGAGTGTGTGGCCATTAGGGGGAAGGATGGAGTCCCCAAAGCACTTCAGCCTGCTGTGGTGACACCCAGAGTGACTTTTTGTCCACTACTGGCCTGCCTGAATTAAAATTGGCAGGGAAGGGGTGAAAGGACATGGATCTTGTTCCCAATTCTCTGAGTCATCCAGTTCCCTGAAAGATATTTTGAAATGCAAAGTGCAGTTCTTTCATCTTTGCTGTAGCAGCATTATTTAAAGCACAAACATAGCTAAACTATTCAAATCCACAAGTCAAAAATATGTGTGAAGTCCCAGTCTCCCACAATCTGACTCCAAAATTACTGAAAAAAATACAGACCTAGTTAAATAGTGATGGTAAACTAAAAGGGGGTACCCATGGTCCAAAGGGCTGTGCTGCTCTGACCATTGCTGAGAGTTTCTCCTTTGTTCTAGCCAAGGAATTGATATAATGGGCTGTTCAGCTTTGAGATTTTCATTATACTCAGTATTTGTTGTTTCATTTGGGTTTTTTTAACTGCTTTGGAGTTATCAAGAAACAGTGAATCCACAGTGTTATTGATGTCAGTGGGTGGGAAGAGCAGGTTGGTTCTTTGGAGTGTCTCATCTGACCATGCTGCACCCCCAGAGATGGGGTGAGTGAGCCCTGAAGGCAGACCATGGTCTTTCTACTACAGAGAGGAGTCACAAAGCTGCACATGCACACTGTGACACGCCTTGTCTTGGTTTTGGCAAGTCAAAGTACCCAAAGAATGGCATGATATTTGTGTACAAATCACAGGTAATACGGAATCAGACTGGATTTGGACAGTGTGCATGTAAAGTGCTAAAAAACCCTGCAAAAAGCTTCAGCTTGGGCACCCAGATTTAGCAATTTTGACTTCAGTCTCAGTTGTCTTTTGCAAAATAAGAATAATTATATAATCCGAGGGGTTTTTTAGACATGGCAAAGAAATCCATGGATATTTTTTAGGCACTGAGGCACTGAGATGAAAGCTGTATAAAAGCAATCACAAAGAAACAAATGTGTTCAGCTCAGATTTTGAACAATATGTGCTAAATAATGCTTGGGGATTCAGATATATAAACCAGTAAATTTTTAATAAGTATTTATTTTGTTCATTGCATAAGGCAAGAAACCTTTGGAGAAAACCTGCATGATTAAGTAAAAAAAAAAAGCTCGCTCTCTCTCTCCTGATTTTTTTGTTTACAGTTGCACAGGCAGTTTTTATATAAGTATTTACCTTTGTTACCTCACCATACCTGCAATTGTAATTTTCTGAGTAGAATATATACATACCCTCCCTTTAACTGCTGCTTTCTCATAATTTATTTAAGAAAACATTTGAATTGCTTTAGATGTCTTGTGAAGTTAATTAAATAAATTTAGGGATAATTAAGTGGCATAAAGCATGATATAAACTTGTTGATGTCAAGCAGAATGTTTAAAAATTATGACAATGATAGGTAAATTTGACATACGTCAGTATTTTTTCCATAAGTTTATGTACTAGATAACCACACCTGTTTTCTTTTCTAACCTTCCCTCTCCATATAATTAATGTTTATTTCATTCTGTAGTTTGATTACATTAAATATATTGTTATTTTTTAAAGCAAAAATTATCTTCTAATCACATGTCTCAAAATACCTCTGTCAAACACCATTTTATATTAACATTTTTAACAATATAAATTATTGACTTGGGCTAATTAAAATATATCATTAAGACTGTATTTTTTCAATATTAAAAAATTGATTGTATTTTACATCTTCTTTGCTTTTGTTAGAACAGCCCCACTACAAGTTGCTGTATACCAGCCTGTTGTCTGTGTCTGTGCACATTGACCTTTGTTGTAAGATCTGCTATAGACATCACAAACTCTCACATCAATTTACTACAATTGGATGTGGCATCTTCCAGCTAATTTGATTTAGGAAGAAATGCACCTGGCTCTGTTTTTCCCTATAGAATGTTGAGGGAGTTCAGAGTCCTCCCAGATGCCATCTATCTGAGTAGCCCATGTGTTTTTCAAGGTCTAAGCAGTTTGTCTTCATCTTCCAAAATGTAAGCCATTACAATAGGAGAGTACTTAAATTATTTAATGCGAAAATAAACTTAACTTTAGGTACAAGATGTGTACATGAATGAATATACATAAATATGCATGTGTATATATGTATAAATTGTGTATGTTTTAAAATATATGTAAAAATACATAATGTATATATATATACACATATGTATGCATTTAAAATGGAAATAAGTCGCTATGTCCCAAAAATATTTAATATTTTGACTCTTTTACAAATCTTCCTTTTTTTTTTGTTTTTAACATTAGGTCCTTACTGGGACTCTTTGCAAGAAGAAAAAAATATTTCAGGGCTTGTGAAACTTTCCAGACACTGATTTGGATCACGTGGATGAAGCAGGTTATGAAGATCAATCCTGTTGCAGTGACAGAAATATACAGAGAATGAACCACAGACTTCTGCATTCTCTTTCATCCCTTAGGTCCGAAAGTAAAACCATGATTTAATGCATATACATGAGCCTTCTTACTACACAAGAACCTTGGGCAATCAAACAAATTAAATAACTGGGTATAGATTTGCAAAAGGCTGTGGTGATTAAAATGAGTCTGGACAGCTCAATGGACAAGTTTGGTGTGATCCTGTGAGAGCAGGAGTTGGCCTGAACAGAGCCAGCAGGGGATGGTCTGCCCTCAGCAATAGTCTAGATGCTTTCATTTCATGGCTTTTTTTGGGTGGATGGTGGGTAGATAAGGAAGAGGGCTGTTTACTGAAATATTATTTTCAGGACTAACTATTTCATTTGATAAGATATATATAGTAGTGTAAGCATAACACACTACACTTCATTGCAATTGGAAAGCCTAATTAAAATGAAATTATTTGAAAACTCCTCATTTTGGCTCTTCAGAACTACAATGGTTGTGTTTATTGACAAGTGGCTTGGCAATCCTCACCATATTCAGTGTTCTTCAGGAATCCAGAAGCTTTCCCTGACGCTGCCTGCAGCCTGATCCTTGCATGCAAGATCAAAAGTCATTCTGGATGGGTTCTGCGTCTGTGCTTCGAAGTGAGAGTGAGGTGAGGAAGGGAACAAAACATGGCTTTTGCACAGATTGGAGTCTAAGACACATGAGGGTAAAATCAGTCCTCATAAGAGGGAATCATAAGTAGAACAAAGACACTGTTAAAAGCATAAATATCTGCTCTTAACAACAACAGTAGATATATTCAATGTGAATTATGGCTATGGAAACATAAAATGAATTAAGGTGATTGAAATGGCAGTAATTTGCAAATCTTAAAAAAACAAAAAGCAACAGTATGTTACAGGGTTTTCTGATACTTTGATCAAAAAAAGCTAAAAATCTCCGGGTGAAAATAAAAGGAAATAATTTGTTAAAAGTGAAGTTGGAGAACTAGACTGAAATACTTTGACTGCTTTATGTGCTCTTTCTTTTCCCATCTACAGACTTGGGAATACAGACTGTATATCCAGATGAGCTCTTTGTATTGCACAATCTTTCCAGTTTCAAAATAACTGAATTATATGAAACAGATAAAAGAACTGTTTATACCTTTGGAATCTACATTGGTTATGCCTTTGCAACAAAATCTTTAAATAATTTCTGGAAGTGCTTAGGGTATTTGTGCTTTCAAACCATTTAGGGGACTATGAAGTAAAAAAAAAAAATTTGAGTTTTGTTAAGAAAACTTGCAATGGAGCTAGGTCTAGAATGCAGCCGTCATTTATTTTGTAAATATATTTCTTTCTTTTCTCACAGAATAATCTTTGGCAATGGTTCCTCTTTTCAAACAGTTTGTCAGTAATTCCCATTTACTGCAGTGACACCTAATGGCAGGAGAAGCAGAGCTGACCCCCCCAGCTGCCTTGTTTGCTGTGCAACAAAGAGGGAGGGTGTCTCCTTTTCAACCGGTGGGGAATGTGTGGATTCTTTCCTCACCCCTCAAAGAGCAAACAGACTCTGCTGCAATCTGGAAAGCATTCAGCTGCAGGAACAAAAGCATCTAACCTAAAACCACGGCCCTTAGAAAGCCACAGATCTAGCTTTGCAATTTTTTATACTCTTGCAAAAATGTTGAACTTTCACTAAAAGTAGGGAAAGATAGCTAGGGCTAAATATTAAAATAAGTAATACTAAAATGATACGTAGTAGTTCTTTGTGGCATATGGTCATGACTCTACATCTGGAAGTTTCAGGCTCAAGGGGGCTAATGTTTGTGACGGATATTTTAAATTCATCTGTGCTAAAACCTGCCAGAAAGTGAGTTATTCAGGTCAGAATAAAAGTTGGCAAGATACATGCCAAAGATGTTCAGAATTTACTTCTGTGTAACAAGCTTATAAAATACCTTTTTATGCAGCTAAGACCAGCTGGACGAAAGTTAATCAGCCAAATGTAATTATAGGAGGTGTAAGTCTTATTAATGCATTAGGAATTCTCATGATACTACTGGACCATTCCAGATGTGCTGATGCATAATGAGTACAGCATAACCTTGATCAAGAAGCCAATCTGTCTGGTCTCCTCATCTCTTCTAATAATGTATATAATATTTACTTGCAATGGCTCAGCAGGGACTAATAGAAGTAATAGGTTCTCATTCAAATGTAGACTTCATTTTCTAAAAAAGGCAGCTTGGTATAAGCCTGAAATGACAAAATTTCACTTCATCTTTAGTAGAAAATTACATTTCTTTAAACATGAAGCTAACCAAAGGGAGGTCTTATTTAATATTCTGGCTAGGACAGGTGTATTTTGATGCTGTGAAAGCCAAATGAAGTGATCAGTTTTGTGTTGGGCTAGTGGCAGATATTTTTTACTGAAATACTGGACAGCCAGCTTCGGGCAGTGGGATCCTCCAGACTGCTCCAAAGTGAGATGGCAACCAGGAGGGCAGGGAAGGAAGGCCAGATTGAAAATCTTGGGTGAAAATTTGGGACCCATGAAGACAAGAGGTTTGTTTGAGGTTTTGTTATATGATACTGTGGCAGGATTCTTCTCTGTTGGTTTTGGGTTCTTGAGAAAAATCTGCCAGCTGTGTCTTACTAAGGCACTTTTTCCTCTGGACAACAAGACCAAAAAATTTTAAAAATTAAAAAAAAAAAACAGAAAAGGAGGTTTGAATCTGACCTGCCTACTCAAGCTGCCCATAAAAAAATGTCCCAATTCTGGTTTTACCTTCTGATTATGAACATGGCATTCACAGAGCAAATTTCTTACCTGCAAATGTGTTATTAACTGAGTAGCCACAGGGACACCAACCTTTTCTCAGACATTTGCACAACTCCTTGACCATCAGTAATTATTTCCCATTACAAGGGCTGCCAGCAACCTCCATGCTATGCTGTTGTTCTGGTAGTATTCTGGCATCTAAAAGACAACAACAAATCCACGTCTTTCCCATTTGTATTGACATTCCCCAAAGGAGGCATGCTTCTTTTTAGGGATCTATTGTCCTCTTTGTACATACAGTCAGCTCCCATTAATCTCATTAATGGGACCTACATTCCCAAACTGGAAGGAAAAAATTCAGCTGGAAGGAAAAAAAGATTTCCCTGGGAGGCAAGAAGGGAGCTAAGGAGACCATTAAGTCCTCCATCTTTCTGCTCCCCTCCCTGCAGTTACCCCAGAAATGCCATGGGGAACACCCACAGGACTACCTGCATAGCAGAGGGGGGCCACCCACCCACCCCCATCAGCTCAGCCCATGACTGATTACACATGTAGGAGGGAAGAGAAGGGAAAGAATGGGGAGGAACAGGAAAGAAAACAAGTGCAGTATCTATCTTGGCCCTTCCTGCAGAGATCAATGTCTGGTGACATTTAGTAGGTGTTTCTTGTGGTCCTTGAAAAACGCACAGGCAGGAGCAATGATCGTGATGCATTCACTTGTGTGTGCGGCATTTCCATCTCAGGACAGGAAACATAATCAGCCATTTAACCTTTCATATTTTTAAAATAAATTTCACCGAATCAAATCTGGAAACACTGTTTCAGGCTTAAAATAACTCTCATTTTGCTAAACTGCTTGGGAATAAAACTTAATAGTCTTTGCTGGAAGAAACAGGTTCTTGCAGGAAGTGGTGCAGCCCAGACTGAGTAATTACTGTGTCTTACTGAAGCTCACTTTTCCTGCCCTCCTGGTGCCATCTGAACAATGGACCTTCTCCCATCTCCTGTCTGGAGATGAGGTACCCCTCACCTCTCCTTTCCCAAGAGCAAGCAGAGCTAAAATCCCAAAAAGTGGCATCTACTTCACTTATCTAGACATTAGGCAGCTGCCTCTGGGGCATCAGAGTCCTAGAAGATGGCTCTGGTATAGAGCACCGTAGCTGCTGTGAGTTTTGTCTGGGTGATGAGGAATGCCATTGTGGATGTGTATAAAATAGAAAGTTTTCTCAGACCTCCAGTGACAGAAGCATCTGTTTCTAAGCCTGCAAGGCTTACAAGTGAAAGAGAAGCCAGATGGATTCAGGATGACATGCAGGAGTGAGTAAATCAAGCTTTTCACCTAGGGCCAGGGTCTGAAGGGGCTTGCAAAGCCCCAGGTCCATGTGAGGAGCCTGGAGCCATGAGTCTGGCTGGCCCATATTGCCTGCATCCAAGTGTTGGACAGCCTGTGCTTCTGGGCAGAGGGGAGTCCTGCACAAAGCCAGCTCCTCAGCCAGGTGAGGATGTCAGAAGTGGGGCTGGGAGATGGTAATGTTCCTTGTCCCCCATGCACTGTGGTGCCCCTGCCACCAACTCTGGATGGAAACTGATGCAAATGGGAAATAGGGTAGGAGAAAAGCAAGGTGGAGTGTAGGGATGGATGTGCCATGGGGATGGATTGGGGCCGTGGGAATGCATTCAGCCTTGGTGCTCTGAGTCATCCAAGAGGGCTGGTGCCAAGGAACTGCTCTGCTGAGACTGAAAAATTGAATTTTGCCTGTGCTTACTGGGAAGACTTGAGTCAGCCCTGCATCTGCTACTGTATTAAAAAAAACCCAACAAACATTTCCCAGATTATGTGTCATTATTGCCTTTATCGTCTATGTCAAATGAGTCCAATGTTTTTTCAGAATTTGAGACTTGATGATAGAGCATTCAACAATTTGTGTCCCATGTCAGAAACTGAATTTAATTGCTTAACATCCATCAAATACTTTGTGAACTGTGGCCATAGCCCCCCAGATGCCTGGCAGGACAGCGTGGGTGGAGAGGCAGAGAAGCAGAGGGAGGATGCCTGCCCAGGCAGGCAGCACTGCAGCTGTCAGCATTACACATCAGCTACTGGGACTTAAACATGCACTGAAAGGTAAGGATATTCTTGAGGGATAAGTTGAACAGAGGCTGCCTTAATTCTATGCTTTGTTCAGTCCTTCAGCAGAGTTCCTTCTGAGGCAGCAAAGGGCCATCCAAGCACTGATCATCGTATGCATTACACCTCCTCTTGTGGTTAGCTCTGCTGGTTAACTTCAGACTTTCTCTCCCAAAACAAAGGGTTTTCCTGAGAGCATAGCTGTATCAGGAGAGAATGAAATCTGCCTCTACACAGGGCAGTCCCTTGCACTGGGAAACACAGGATCCCTTATAGGGCACACAGGGTACAATTCACTTAACAGACAGCCTCATACTACAGGCAGAACACCCCAGTCGAAGTCTACCATGTTCCTGTGCCAGATTTTGGCTGCCTGCTGCAGCCCACCAGCCTTGAAGGACCACTCACAGGGGAAATGCCTGCAGGGATGCTGCCCCTATCAAACTGCGTCAGCCTTTGCACATCAACAGGATCATTTCTCTGCTGCTCATCAATCATGTATCCAAACTATACAATATACTTAGAACTGTGCAGGACAGTTCATCCATGTTTTTTGCAGAAGCATTTCAAATTCAGTCAGTAGGAAATGTTTAATATTATCAGTTCTCCATGTTACAGAGCTCCTCTGGATTGAGCTTTGGAACCTTTGTGAGTATTTTCTTAGGCAAGCAGAGAAAAACACGGATGCACAAAATCTGAAATAAAAGCTCAGCATACAGTGATACAACTTAACACTGACATCCTTTTTACCAGTGAAAGAATGGATTTCTCCTAACTACCCCTATCCTGAGCTGCCTTTACATGCCATTGGGACATCACTGGAGCCGGCACTCCTGCTCCTGAATCCAGATCCATAGCTATCATCTGTACACATATTGCCTTTGATGTCAGCCACTGTCCTGTGGAAAAGCTTTGAAGCCTTTGAAGTCACATTTTTGTTTAGCAGACTTACTGTATTTTGTTAACACATGATAATGAAACCAAAAACCATTAGAACAAAAATGGTTGGAAATTTCCTGCTAACCTCCCATCTTGGTGAATGTGCAGGGCACAGAGGTTGCTGGTCAGCTCACCTCGTGTAGACCCTGATGGGCTTGTTTGTCACTCAGTGACTGGAGGGTAAGGCACTAAGAGGCATTTTAGGATTCTGGGTGCTGGGAGAGTTTATAAACTGTGCTGGGCAGACAACACAGCTGCCTCACTACTATTTCAGTGTTTAAGCTAAGGAGATCAAGGAAGAAGGCCACTACCTTAGAGTGAGGTTAAATCATCCAGAAATGTGGGTTGACACTATGGAGAGGAAAGGAGATCCAGAACTTCAAAGTTTGGATTTATGTCTGAGAAACAAGAAGTTCCTCAGTGTGCAAAATTTAACTGGAAATCTAATTAGTAAAGATTTTTTTTCATTGGTGTGAGATGTCCTTACCTCAATTTCCAATAAGGCACAAGATACTAAGACACAAGCCTTCCCATGTTGAGGTCTGTTTTGCTTCCAGCCACTGAGTATACTCAAATGTCTGTATGTAGATACACATTTTTATTTAAAAAAAACCAAACCAAACCAAACAAACAAAAAAAAAGCCCCACAAAAAAAAAATAAACAATCTAAAACTTTCCATAAGATTTTACCATTTGTTTAGTTCCAGAAATTGCAAAAGCTGACTTCAGCCCAAGATAAATTTTTTCAAAATCATAACTGAAATTCTGAGGAAGGGGCACAAATGTTGATGTTACTTTGATTTCAGTGTGATTTTTCTTATTTTTTCAGAAAGAAGAGAATCAGCTGCACACCCTGATGAAGAACTGTAATGCTAAATACAAAGTCATTTACAAATTGCAATGACTATCTGCAAAATGGTTAAAGCTGGTGAAATTGTTCAGCCAAGACCTGCTGGGAGGAAAAAGAGAAGTCAGATTTAGGAAATAATTTACAGCTCCCTCATTTCCAAGCTGGCACCAGGAAAACCAAAGCATTTACAGAGCTGCTCTAAGGAGCCAGAGCTGCTGCAGGGCTCAGGCTCCGGGGAGAGGGGAGCAGCATCCCGGGCACCAGCTGCTCTCTCTGTGGTGCCCTGTGCCTCAGGCACTACTGGCTGAGGGTCCTTTTCTAACCTCTGAGAGAAATAAGCCTAACACAGGGAAAACCTGAGCTGCCTCGAAAAAGCTGTTTTCTATCCTTTTTGTTTTTGCTACATATTTAATCCAGGAGAAAAAGAAATGTTCGTCCATGTCTAGTTACTCAGAAACCCTTTGCTCTCCTCAGGTGATATTGGCTGTTACGTGGGGAGCAGCTGAATGATTGGCAATGCATGTGGGAGTGTTGGTAATACTTTTGGAATATATTGCTTTGACAATGAATTATCTCCAAATAGCTTCAAATAGATTTCCCCCCGCCATGTTTTTTCTCTGTATTTTGAAAAAAACTCACTCTAGGTGTAAAAATCACCCTATCTTCTGAAATTTGAAGCAACATTTCTTCTTTCCAGGGCTTTAAGTTTATCACAGAAAATCATACCTATTACCCAAGTGTTACATGTGTTATCCTTGGAGTCTTCATTTTATTTAAATGAAATCCTTTAATAAAAGGATAATTTTTTTAAAATCCCACTAATCAAATTACTTATTCATGGCATATCACAACGGGCAAGGTCTTAAGGGGAAAGGGATTGTTTCTTTTAACAGTAAAAGTAGTAAAAAACTTGTATAAGCTTCTACCTTGTATCTTTGGAAGGTGTACTTTTAGTCACCCTTTTCTAATTAGACATTTTGGAAATAGGTATTATGGTGCAAATCTGTGCAGAAATCCAATTGGTCCCTTTCAGTAAAAACGTCTGTTACAATTACAACCAATTCCCAACCAAAAAAACTCATAAAAACCCAGCTATATCAATCTCTTCTACTGGCTATGGGGTTTTTTTTGTTTTTTGGGTTTTTTTGGGGCTTTTTTGTTTGTTTGTTTGTTTTTGGTTTTGTTTTTTTGTTTTTGTTTTGTTTTTGTTTTTTTTTTTTGTTTTGTTTTGTTGTTGTTGTTGTTGTTGTTGTTGTTGTTGTTGTTGTTGTTGTTTTACCTAGGAGCCAACGCTTCCTGGTTCATGTTTGGAGGACCCTGAAGAATGCCCTGCACTGGCATAGCCCATCTCTCCTCCTAAGGCATCTCAGTATCAGAAACAGAAAAAATGCTTTAAATCATTCCTTAGGTCAAAGTTTTTCATGGCCCAATAAGTCAAAGCCAAGTTGTGATCAGTTCTACCTGCAATTTGACCATATGCCATTATAGATTTTTTTCTTTCCTCCATTTTTTTTTAAATTTACCATTAGTTAAGAACTTGAAGGAAAATTTTCTCAAGAAGCTAGTAATTTTCAACAACAACAAAAAAATCACACATTGCCCCCCCGCTCAAAAAAACCCCAAAAAACCACCCAAACAAAAAGCAAGAACAGTGCATCTACACTGGAAAACTGAAAGAAGACCTTTAAGGTCCTAATTCTGTTATCAAGCAAAAAATGCAAAGCAGCTGGAGACTGACCTGAATCTGGACACTGGAAAAAAGGGCAGAGGGGGAAGGGAGGAGAGTGGCAGCAGAGAGGGGAGGCAGAAATGTCCCTTATCAGCAGCAGGGCACGGATCAAACCTGTAATGCTTGATGGCAATTGAAATGGTGCACTACATGAAAAGGATAAACAGCCTAATAATTGTAATACCTATAAATTATATTAGAATTACCTGAACTTAGTCATGACTCTTCTTAGTTAAATATATTCACTACAACATCCTTTTGCATTATAGAAAAGTTTTAATTCTGTGGTTTTAAATAATAATAACCAGTAATTCAAATACAGAGCAAGTGATGTTACAAACACCCTATATGTTACATATTTAAGGCTATTTTGCAAATATTAATTCTGAATACTTGTTTCAAGGAAAAAAACTGACTTTTTCATCCACCTCAAAACAAAAACACTGTCTATGCCATAAGGCTCATATGTGCAACGTGTAAAAGACAAACACAAAGAACAATAACACTCCAGAGGCTGAACTGCTGTGGGGTGTCTGAAATGAGTGAGCCCTGATGCTGCCCTGTGTGAGCTCCTGTGTGTCAGGTGCAGATCACCAAGAGCTGCCTCACACATTCCTCACAGCCCTGAGCTGCCCTACAAAGCTGGAGCCCGAGGTTGTGCAGCTCACCAAGAGCAGGAATGAGCCATTGATGCTGCTTGAAACAAGGGAAAACAATAGGTCTTTAAGACAGCTCCCATTGCTGAATGTAAATTGTTTTTTAATAAAATGTAGACAAAACCAGATGATGTCAGAAGAATTCCTCCCCTGTGCCACCCTGGAGATTGTTCAGTAAACAGCAAGAGATGCATGCATTTTGGGGAGCCTTTCTGAGTTTCTCATGCCCATTGCAGCTGTACACTGGAGTCCAAAGGCTCTTTCTTGCATACCAAATTCCTTACTTACAGCACAGCTACAACTATAAAAATGCAAAATATTAGGTCTGTGGGGTTGGACTCACAGGCAGCAAGTACGGCTATTTTGTTTCTGCCTTTAACTGCACTTTGTGGGACATTCCACACTTCATTTGCTGTCTTTAATGTTTCCTTCCTCTCATCAGCACTTGTTTTCAAGTCTTGTGGTGGTGAATCAGATCTTGTGGTGGCGAATCTTTTCGTAGATTAACAGGAATCACAGAAAAATACAAACCCATCTGTGCAATGATGTGCATTCGTGCACACAAGATAATCATGTGTGTACATATTTACTTTCACCTGTGACTCCATATACACATGGAGTCACATGGTGTGTGGAGCTGTATGTGTACACAGTCATTTTTTGGAGTGAGATGCCTTGCATTGGTAAATTGTGTCAATGAGAAACAAATTTTCAAAACAATAAATAATAGCCTTTTAAGACAATCTATACATTAGTAGTTCATTTTTGATCATTTGCTAGAACATTTTCCCCCAGTAGTTACAGTCATCCAATTCCATGTTTTGTATCTGTATTAAAAATAGCTCAATTCCCTAAAATCCCTTCTGTATTTTCTTCAAACACAAGGGAAAAAGCACACTCCCTAATATATTTTATGGGCACACTCTCTTTGCAATATTTCCTTTGCAAAGGTCCTGCTCATATTTGTATCTTATTACTTTTCTTATACCGGATTTATTGATAGTTTCTAACAAAAATATGATTTCAGTATATTTACGGAACAAAACTCAATATTACAGACCCAAATTCAATTTTTTTCATCAAAATGGAGAACAATAAAGAATCTAAAGTCTTCAGTTCAGACACATAGCATCAAAAACACCTATATTGTTAAAAGAAATAACTCAATAACAGGGAAGTGATAGATATTACTTAAAGAACAGCATTAACTTTGTTTACCTTATCTCTGTTTCTAATAATTCAGACTATGACTTTGAGACTTACAAGTATTTTGCTCCTGAAATACGTATAATTTCAGTCATATTCTCTAAATGGGGAAAAATAATGCCTACGCATTAAGAAGCATTTATTGCATGTTGTTACAGCCAGTAACATTGTTATATCTCTTTAGCTGCATCCATATGAGGGGCTTTTTGTTGGTGTTCTGCCACACTTGTTTCATAAATGCTTTTCATTTATAGGGGGTGTTGTGGTTCATGGTTCTTGGGTTTTTCTTTTGCTAAAAGTCCATAATCTGAGTTTCTAATGGATTACTTTCAAAGAAATACTGTGGAGCTAGTTTGGGGGTGGGGATGGGGTTGTGTTTTGTTTGTTTTTCTATTGACCACTGCTAAAGGTTTGATTAATAACTTTGGTTAACAATAGATTTTTAGTTAAATAGATGAATGAATTCATTATTTACCTGTTCTTATTCTCATGTGTATTGCCTAGTGATGATTATAGCTGTTTTAGAAATGATCCTTATTTATGGTATGTTGCATCATCCAGAGATGTAGTAATGATTTTAGATTTTCCACCTAAATTACAGGGCACTTTCCACTGAAAATGGTAAACAATATTACAAACTTAAAAAAAAGAAGTAATCTGATTTCAGGGAAGAGGGAACCCAGTGAAAGATGTGTGCTTTTATAAGGATGGACAATGGAAAGCAAAATAATAACTCCTAAGTTTGATTGTTCAAATATATTCTGCAATACAGAGAGCTGCATGCAGGCTGGAGCAGGCATGGGGCAGGAAGGTTAAGTAGAAGAGAAGGCACAATACTTCAGATTGGCAGTAGACTGCAGCAAGAATAATCTAATCAAAACTAAATTCAATTATCTAGTCCCAGGGCAGGCTCCTGGGACTGCTGCACTGAATGCTAGCAGAGCTCCTCCTAGACATTTTTCCCCAGTCAAACTCACATGATGAATGCAGATGAAATTTGAAATATGAAAATCTGAAATAATTTATGGAAGTTGTCAGAAATTTGGCCTGCTTGTGGTGTAATTTCCTCTGAGACGAGGCAGGCTGGCTCATTGCTCCTAGTCTCAGAGCAGTTGCTGGTCTTCCAGTGGATGGATCAACCCCTTTAAAATGCTCTTCCAGACAAATTACAGCTCATTACAGACAGCCTTGCACCATGCCATTATGTCAGAGGAAATCTTTTTTCATTTGCACAAATTTGCTTGGAATTCTCATATTTATTTGAGCATCCATTATCGAATCTGAACATTGAATTATCCACAATTATTTTCTGGGTAGGCGGATGTTTGTGTATATGGAATAGATAGTGACTGTGTAGATATACAAATATTACANTATATATATAGATAGATATATATATATAGGCTGTTTCCTGAAGATGATCTTTTAGGAGATGCATTTACTTTCTCAAAGGAGGCATCTACAAAAGCCAGCTCGCTTCCCAGTGACTCAGAGCCTGCACTTTGCAGCAATCACAATTAGAACTTTTGACTGTGCACATGTAATTCGTGTATGGTCTGGCCACATGTGAGACATCTACAGTTATTATGTACTTTAAATTACATTCTGCAACAAACATGCTGTCTCTGTCCCTGTTGTGCTCACATCTAGCACGCCTCCCCCCTCTCCTGTGTGCTGAGATTGTGAGTAAGCACTGGCATGCAAGAAAATGGAAGGGCCAGTGATTGGACATATTCTGAAGTCCTCACTTCTTTGCTCTCAGGCAAATTTTGGTTTAGTCAGGACTATGAGTTAAATTATGTACTCAATACCAATATTTTCTAGTTGCTTAACCTTGTTACTAGGCTGCTGATATCACAACTTTATGTTTTTTTAACATTAGAAATATTAATTGGTAAAATGATTTTACAAGTGGTAAATCCTGTGTGAAACTGTCCCTTTGGATTATCTCATCAGGGAGACCAGAATCATGTGCAATAGTTCCTATGGATAAGAGTTCCTACAGAGAAGTAGGCCAAAGTACCATTGAGACCATTTTTGGCTTTTTGATCACTGTCAGTGTTAAATATCTAGAATCCCTGGCCCTTCTGAGAATCTCTGTCCAATAAGAAAGAGAGTATTACTGTATTACTTCCAGTGAGCTTGAAGGATTTAATTTAAAATATGACCATTTTTGTCTCTGTTTTAAGAAAAATTCCATTGCAGATATTCTCAGGTCCCCATATAAAAGTTTGGTCATATAAAAGTTTTTAATTGTCTTTTGTAACCCATTATATAAATATCCTTCAACTTACTTCTGATCTATCCCAGCACTGGAGCTTTCATCTTGTTATTATTTGTGTTGTATGAACTTCTCATAAAAATCCTGTTCCAACCTTCACAGACCAAGGGCTATAGGAAAATAGAGGGCAGGACTGGTTTATTCATGGTGTTCACCAAAATACTCTCTTTATTCAGTCAGGTTATTAACACCAAGGTAAGTCTCACAGTGTGATTAGATCTCACACAGCCTGGCTTTTACAGACAACTGCATTTCGGACTGGTACTTTTGTTTTCTTGAGATAGAATTAGGTTTGAGAACTCTTACAAAACACTGCAGCAAAGCAAGCAGAGCTCAGTTTAATGATCTTCAAGTGCCCACACACATTCACTCTGAGCCCGCTCTGCTCAGCTGTCCAGTGTCCTGCTCTCAGGGTCCCTCCTTGGGTTTTGGCAGAAGCCTGCCCAGTGCTCAGGAAGAAGGTGCACCAGCATGGGTACAATTGCCTGTAGATCCTTTCACTCCAGATACTTGCAGCTACAGCCTTGGTGGGGCACTGCCTGACTGTCTGGAAGTGTTCAAGGCCAGGTTGGATAGGGATCTGACCAACCTAGTCTAGGGAGGTGACATTGTGTCGCAGGAGGGGTTGGAACAAGGTAATATTTAAGGTCCCTTCAAACCCAAACCATTAATCCCATGATTCTGTGGTTCTGTGCCTGTGAATGTCTTTGGTGGAGCACTTTTTTGCTTTTTGTTATCTATAGAAGACGGAGAAGGGCACATGTTAATGTTCATTCTTCTTCCCCTCAATATTGTAAATCATTGTGGTGATGCATTATTGAAGATGTACATTTGTTATTTTGAGCCATTCCTTTTTCATTACTTCTCCAGAAGATAATTCGAGGAATTTTCCTGTTTCTCAGACAGAAAGGATTTTTTCTAGTCACCGGATTATTTTAAGAACTCCTTAAAGGTACCTTTCACAACGTTGGTCAAATATATGCTGATCAGAAAACTTTCCATCCCAGAATATCTGATGTTTTGTGATATATCCAGCTTTCTGCTCCATATGTTTCCCTTGTTACTTCATCAAACCATCTTCTTATATGAGAAGACTTCTCCTCATCTGGCTTTTTGCTCTGTATTCAGTCTCTCAGTGAAGTGGGGTATGGCTGGACTGTTTGTTGGATGGACAGTACTTGGGACAGACAGTTCAGTGATCTCAGGTGACTTACCTCTGTCTGTGTTGGGACAGCACCTGGGTAGAAAGGGCTCCATCCCTGCTGGCAGATCCACCAGATGCTGTCATAAACACATGATAATAAGGCATTGTGCTACCTACAAGGACTACTACTACTGTAGTAGTAGTAGTAGTACTACTACTACTACTCTACTGTGAGTAGATAGCTGTTAGTGACTTGCAGGTATTTGCAGAGATAGGGAGACCACCTTGATTCCAGCAAACTACCCCAGCTTTGGACACTCTTAAAAAATCTATTTATGGCTGGTCCTAGGAGGTGTGAGTCTTTATAAAGAGGAATTGGCAGAGTGTTGGGATGATAGCAGAGCAAGGATGAATCCTGATTGATCATGAGGCTTATGAACATTAGCCAAATGTGGTCTTTTGTGCAATTAATGCGATGATGCTGAGAACAGCAATATCTAGTACTTTATTGTAATTGTCTGAACAGCATTTTGAACTAAGAAGGAGTCATTTTGCTACAATGGAACTTATTTATGTTAAAGATTCATAATGATATTAGGATTTCAAAAAGTAGATCCACAAACCCATTAAACTGAGAAAGTTTTGAGCTATTTTATATGTCTTGTATTTGCCTTTTACTTATAAAAATTGTGGCTATTTCCTTTTAAAATGTCAGAAGGAAAAATAATTACCTAGGAATCACAAATTCTCTTTATTAGGTTTTCTATTTCTTTTTGTGCTACAAATTTTAAAATATTTATGAAGTTACTTCCCCAACCCCTTCCATACCACTTGGTAGTGTTGTCAGGTTGAAAGAAAAAAAAGTCACAGAAACATATAACTTATTTAAGTCAGCACATTCTTTCATCTGGATAGCTGTTGCATGGTTGGAATAGGCTGTAGCCTCCCAGTTTCTCTTTGCTGCAGGAAACTTTGTAATAGCACTTAAATAAATAAAGAGACTGGGTAGGAGATTATTGCTTTCATTGTGCTATTGTATATGTGTATTATAGAGTCACCCCGTAGATTGACACAATTAGTTGAATGCAGGACAAGACAAATGTTGTATATGACAGTGGGGTAGTATTGAAAGATGACCCCATATCTGGAGAGCTGAGAGTTATGGATCTATTGATGGCTGTTACCAGTGTTTTGAAGCGTGGCTGTTAAATTTTGCCTGCTGGCTTCTGGCTGCTGGCCTGCCTGCCCGCCTGCCTGGGCGACCGCTGGGCTGAATGGAGCTGCAGGCAGCTTCGGCACTTTGTTCTTCTGTCATAAAAACTGACCACTGACAGGGAACCCTCTGCCAGGCCCAATGGGGATGCAGCACCATGGATCTTTGTTGCTGTTTTCACTCCCTGCCCTGCTGTTTTGAAGCAATCTAAAGGGCTAAGACGCTTTCAAATTCTTGTGTATGGCAGCATTGGATGAGAAAAGAGATTCTGTCCACCAAGAAAATATCCTAAACAAAATGGGATTTCTAATAAAATATAAGGCATTTCCTCCACAAAGAAAACAAGACCACAATAAGATACTTACCAGTGACAGTTCAGCATCTTTGACTGCCAGCCATTTTCTTTTTAGATGCACACATGTATGCTATAGATAGCTAACTCAAAGTATCCAGACTGGAAGATGCTGGCAGAAATTTTTGTCTACTTTGTTTTGAATGTAGCTGTAAATATTTTATATTCTTCAATCTTTGATGACCATTTCACCTGTAAACAGGAAGGCCAGTATATTTCCCTGTTAAAAAGCAAAACCTCCCCAGATTTAAGCATTTTAAGTAAACGCTTCATGCTTTTATCTGGAGAATTATTCAGGAGACCTCAGATATTTTTTGTCTAAATTCCCGAGTAAATAAAAGTTCTGCAATCCTACTCTCTGGACTGTACGTTACTGCATGTGTTTGCCCAAGCAAGTGTCCTACCATGGGAGCTCAGAGGACAATCTGAAATCAAATGACAGCGAGACAGTGGACAACATGTTCCTTGCAATCTCATAAAATGAGTAAGGTTTAAATCTTTTTCTGCTAAATAAAAATATAATTTTGAGTTCAGACTGTGTGAAACAAGAACTTTCAAATACATTAGTCAGAAAAACAAATCTAGCTGCAAGCCTGTAAGAGATGGTCACATTCTAGAAAGCTCATGAGCATAAGCATCTATTAAGAAAAGAGGATTGTCCCTTTTCTCTTTTCATATAGCAAAAGCTAGGCACATGGTTGGCTATCTCAGGGAAGCCATTTCTACCTCAAATCCTGAAATGCTGGTTATTAAACATGTCCCTCACAGGATTTATCTGTGAGCCTCTGGCCTGCTGAATTCTGATGGAGGAAATTCTGTTTGGAGGAAACTAGAAGCTTTTGTCTGACTTTTCTAAACTAATACCTGTTTACAGTACTAGTAAAGCAGGCAAGTACAGTCTAAATGCAATTTATCACTTGACCCTGTACTTCATCAGAGGAGTATTCTGGCTGTGCACATACACAGATAACTCTGTCATAAAAAGGAGTCTTTGTTGACATAACCTGAAAAAGACCTCATGTCCCTGTGGAGTTTTCTTATTACTGACAAGTTAGGAAACATTTTTGAATGAGAAGACCACAGAAGCCTACACTTCCTCGGTTTGTATCAAAGCCCTATGGAAGGAGGAAACTTATGAAGAATTCCCATCAAATTACTGAATCAGGAAGAAGACAGACTTTTGAACCTCTTCTGAACACCTCATAAAGTAATGGGAACTGTCAGTCTCCAGGCTGTTGCATTATCCAGTGCCTCTGTTGTGATCCCATGGATGTTGTACTGGCAGAAACCCCCCTGGCTGGTCACTGCCACCAACTTTCTGGGCTTTCACAACCTCTTTCTCTTCCACTTTGCGTATTTGGGAAGGAAAGAAAGTGCTCAGGACAAAGACACCACATGTGAGGCGATGAATTTATAACCAAATCATGGATTCCATGAAGGACTGGGAGTTAAAGTTATCAGGAGAGTAACTCCATTACTATTAAACTAACTGACACATTCTCTAGTGTTAGAATGTCTGTGCAGCAATTTTTGTGGTGATACTGGGAAAGGAGGGGTGTCACAGAGCAGGGTGGGACACTTGGGTATTCCTTCTGCAAGCAGCCAGCAAATGTTGATATTCCTTGCCAAGAGGGAAGAGACAGCTTAGTATTAACACAAACTAGATAGAGGGGAGGCAGAGATTTGGCTGGTGGCAGGAAATCAGACCAGCAATCCTCAGACTTGGATTCTGATCTTAATTTCATTCTACTGAGTCTTGGTTTCTGAGTCAACCTATGCACTGTTCTTTACCTCATGGCACTTTTTTTTTCCTTAAAAAAAAAAAAGTAGATAAATAATTCTCACCCTGACAATATTGCCAAACTGTGAAACTCAGCATGCATTATGATCTCCAGGAAGTCACAAGTAACTGAATGCAAAATAACAGCTTTTTTCATGCTCTGCTCATTTATTAATATTTGTAAAATGCTCTGAGATCCTTCGGTGTAGAGTAGGGTAGAAAATGCTGTAATGTTCTTGTTAATAATAAAATCAAGATAATTTAAAGATAAAAGGAAATTGATAGATGTAATAGAGTTTGTATCTAGGAAGAAACAACCAGCAGTTTCTCTTTTCATTTTTCCAAATGTCTTGGTTTGGTTTTCAGAGACAAATTGAACTGTACTAATAATTTCATTTAACTAACTGATTTCTTTTGTCTTTTTTTATTTTTTTCCCAAAGTACTATTGCTTTTGCAAGACAACAATAATCATGACTCACCCTTCATACACATTTCCTAATAAAGTTGTTCTCTTATTCGTCCTTAACTTCCCAGCACTGAGGAAAAGTAAAAACTTAGCGGAGTTTTCTATCCAAACATTTTGTTTTGTTCTTTACCTTTGCTGCTAACTACTGGTGTGAGTATTCCCAACCCAAGGCAGCTGATGAGAATTATTCGGTTCACATCTGTAAGGGTTCCTACTTTGTGTCTCTCTTAAATCTGCTCATTCTGCAGGTATAAATAGCTTCTCAGAAATCAGTAAGATTTCATAAGGTGAACAAGATTTTTGCTTTGCTGACTACAGTAAGAGTTTTATCTGATTCGGGATTGAGATGTTGGTCCCAATGGTGAATGATCAAAGCCAAAGTGGTAAGAGATGAAGTGAAAAAATGAATAGTGATCCTTTTCCCCTTACAACCTGTTCTCATTGTTTTATTGAATTCTGACTCATACAAATAATTCAAACCATCGCTTTTCATGATGTATTTTCAACCATTATTAAAGAGAAAAAGACTGTTTCTAGAACTTTGCTATTATTGGGAAATGCAAGATAGTGTAGAGGATTTTTTATTAATTCACAGGAACCCTAACTGCAGGGTTGCAAAATATTCTTGTGCTTGCAATCAGACCACATTTGCTTGTTAAGGTGAAAGGCACAGACAAGGTTTAGAAGATCACTCCTTAAGAGGATACATTTTTACATAGGATTTTTCTCACCACTAATTTACTAATTTACTAATACTTGGGCATACAGAATGTGTATTACTGTATACTTATATTCAAGATACTATTTTGCACATTTTAATCAGTGAATTGGTTACTTTCATGATTACTTTCATGGCACCTCAACGAGTCTCTTCCATGTAGACAATCATGCTCAATAGGATATGTTTGCATATCAGTCTTTTTAAAATCAGAGCTTTTCCATCTAGTATTTACATGGCACTAGTTTTAGTTTACTTCAAAGGAGCCATGAAAAAAAAAATTTAAAAGGGCTTAATCTGAGAAGGGTTTACACAAACCTAAGCATGCCACCATAATAGGACACTTGCCACTCTCTCCTTGCTTGTCAGGATCTGGGACGCAGTTTCTTGCCCTGTCTGTCAGAACAGCTTTCCACCAACACCACCATCCTACTAAGGCTACAGTGGATGACTGCTACAATGTTCACCTTCTCTGGGAGCTGGGCTTGGCTTATATTTCTCCCTGCCAACAAAAAAGAGTGGCCAGCTCAGCAGAGAAGCCTTGGGAATGTCAAAACTCCATGGAATACAACATCAAATCTGTAGGCCCTCTTCCACACTTCCATTTGGGACTTTGAAGACAACAGACATTTTAACATCCCTTACTTAATCTACTTTTTAATCACTATTGCAGCATCCACAGCTGTTGGCTCACTTTTCTCCTGCTCACATACATGTGTTGGGGGTGTAATGGGGCATGTTGCAGGTGTTACATGAGTGCCATCACACCAGAGGGGATTTTGTTGCAACAGGCACCATCTCCACCACCAAAGCCCTAATCTGGGGCACGCTGAGATTATTCTGTTTTAAAGGGCAGAGCCCTATCCCCTCACTCGTGGGCTTATAACCTTCAACCTGTGGGCAGAGCCAGGCCAGGTCCCTGGCTGCTCTGGCAGGCAACTGCATGGGCTAGAGCTGGCAGGGCTCCACGGGGGTATGAGGGTGCGTGCATGCCTGTGTGTGTGCCAGAAATGCCCCTTTCACGTGTGTGTGTATGCATGTGTGTGTATATGTAATGCCCCTTTCACATGTCAGTGTGTGTGCACGTGTGTGTATATGTAATGCCCCTTTCACATGTCAGTGTGTGTGCACGTGTGTGTATATGTAATGCCCCTTTCACGTGTGTGTGTGTGTGTGTGCCAGAAATGCCCCTTTCGTGTGTGTGTGTTTGTGTGCCAGAAATGCCCCTTTCACGTGTGTGTGTATGCATGTGTGTGTATATGTAATGCCCCTTTCACATGTCAGTGTGTGTGCACGTGTGTGTATATGTAATGCCCCTTTCACGTGTGCTGTGTGTATGTAATGCCCTTCCACGTGTGCTGTGTGTGTCAGTGTGTGTGCACGTGTGAGTGTGTCAGGAATGCCCCTTTCACCCTCCTCACCTCCCTGGCAGCGCGCTCCCGCCTCAGGCGGCTGGTGGCTCAGTGCATTGGCTGATTAGGTAACAACAGAGCACCTTCCCTCCCTGTTCCCTCTCAATGCGCTTGGGCCACGGCTTTTGAAGGAGCCCGGCCCTGCCACTATCCAGCCATTATAACGGGATGTATGGGGCTTTATCCGGAAAAAGCTCAGCCTTGCCCCAGGCTTCATCAATCATTTAGACCGGTTCAAATCCCCTTCATCGTGTTCCGCCTCATTAAACCTATCGAGGGGGACTGAAGAGAGTTTGTATAGGTCCAGAATGCCTGTACACTCCTCTCTATCTCAGATAGCGCGGTGGGGAAAAAAAAAAAAAGTTCGAAGAAAAAGGCAAAAAGGCAAAGAATCAATTAAAAGGGGTATCTCTGCTCTATCCGCTGCTTTCGCACGTGAGCCGGATCGGGTGTCCCCTCCTCACGGTGGCTTGTGGAGCCCCTTCACACTCCGCCTGTGCTGTTGGCCCCGGGGGGCACCCAGCAGCCCCCTGGGGCTATTAAACTGCCCGCAGGTGTAAATGCCGGGGCGATGCGGTCTGCCCTGGCCCCTCTGCTCGTCTGCAGTCACGGGAGGAGAACAGCCCGTACACATCCCTGCAGGCAGGGAGAGAATGGGCCGGCTGCCACTGGGTCCCGTGCCAGCCTTTTCAAAATAAACGAATTATTTTATCCCCCGGGAGAGAAAGAGAAATGAGCTCCAGCAAAACGGTGCTGATTGTTATTTTTCCTTATATTTTTATTCTGACGACGTCAATCGCCAAACTTGTCGGTGCCTTGCCCCTCTTGTTCCCGCTCCCCGGTTGGTGATGCGCCGCCGGCCGGGATGCGCCGCTCCGTCGGGGCTGCGCTTCAGTGCGCGCCCGGAGCCGCGCTCGGAAATCAGGCTGCAAATTGCTGACATCTGCATTTAAAACAAAGAGGGACATCTGCATTATCGCCGATCCCTTCTGATATTAATAGTCATAAAACCCGGAGTGATTGCCGAAAAAGAACGTGTCAAATTGCCAAGAGTCTGGGTGGGGTTCGGTCTAAAAAAAAGGAAGAGAAAAAAGAAATAACTAACCAAACAAAATAATAATAATAATAATAATAATAATAATAATAATAATAATAATAATATATAAAAAGGGCAACGCACCGAATCCAAGTCTGTATTTTAACTTTTTTAATAACGATTTTTCCTGTGCTGTAAGCTTGCACCAAATCCTGGAGGAATTGCTAAATCAGATTAAGGTTATATTTTGCAACAGACTGGATGGAGCAATAAAGGAGAAAGCGCGGAAATGGGACTTCACCCATCAATTAGATCTCTATTAGCAGCCAATGCAGGCTTCACCACAGGAAATGTCACGTCCCGGCAGAAGCAGAGCCTTTCACTTTTCCCTGAAATTAAACAATTCTTCATGCTCGCAGACCCCGGGCGAGCCGAGCCTTTGTTCGCCCGAGTGCAGAGGGTGCGCGTCCCGCCAGCACCTGCTCGCTGCCTGCGCCGAGAGCCGCGGCCGGGCCACCGCCTGCACAGGTTGCCCCAACACCTGCGCTGCTCGCCCTCCTGCCCAGCACCCAGGAAACCGCCGCCTTAAAAGGCTCTATTAATATTAAAGGGGTTATTCCAGTCATAAACGGACCATTACCAACACAATGGGCAGTATTTTGAATAGCAGGTCGGCTCATCTGCCTCCATAGATCATAACTGCCAAAACCGTCCCCCTCTCCCCCCGTGGCTCCTCATCCCCGGCTCCTCGGGGTTTATGGAGCCAAAGACTCTTTCGCATCAGTCTCAGCAGTGGCACCGTCGCAGGGTGTGGGGCCGTGTTTAAGCCAAGGCAGACAGAGTGGGCCGCTCTCCGGGGTGGAGAAAGAGGCTTCTTTACACCGTGTGAAGCTGAGTGCCGCGGGGAGCTCGACTCTGCCTGGCGGGGCGTGCCTGGTACTTCTCCCCGCTCTTCCCCCTCCGGCACTGCAACCAGACGAGCCACCGGCTCCGGGGAGCATACTGCGGGGGGAGAGGCAGGGAAGGGCACGGGGCCCTTCTCGCACACGTACCCCCACCACTCCTTCCCCCCTTCCCGCTCAGGGAAAAGAAAGAAAAAAGAGAAAAAAAGGCGTTGAATTTGCCCATAAGCAAGAAAGGTGCAACAGGAAAGGAATGGCCAAGAAGGGGGAAGTCACAGGGTGGGGGGATAAAGGGAGCTCTGTTGCCCCCGTCCTTGTTGTTCTTGCTCTGCTCCATTCAAGCACCGAATTCAAATGGATATTTTACAGCTCAGTCCAGCTGAACAGGGGCTCAATGCCTGAAAGCTGCCGAGCTGCCTCCGCGAACATGCTCTGGGCCCGATATTATAATTTTCATAATGCGCTTTTATGTAGCTTCAGCCTCCTCCGGTGAGGAGCCCGCAGAGCGGCTGAAAGGGGCTTTGAGAGACTGGGGAGTGGGGCTGCAGCGAGTTGCGAGCCCCCCGCCGGCGTGAGTGGCACCGCCTGCCCCGGCCGAGGGCTCCTGCCTCCAGCCCCCAGTCCCCGGCTCCGCCGCTTCCCCGCCCGGCCGGCCCCAGCGCCGTGCAGTGCGCTGCAATGCGGTGCGGCTCGGGGCTGCTCCGGCTTCGCGTCTCCGCAGTGGTGTGCACCA